>CAVLJG010000009.1:61108499-61293046 GCA_963669975.1 Acanthoscelides obtectus | reverse complement strand
CTACTTACCACACCGTCAAGTTATTGAAATTAGACACCGCAAAGCGCCATCTACCACTAGAATAGACCACTGCGAGAAGTGAATTGCAGCCGACGGGTGGGATTGTATAGATCTCAATCCGCGAAGGAGGCCCAGTTCTCAAGTAACAGCTAGATGGCGTCGTTTCTAGCTTGTAGTAGATGTGGTCTACTTGCCACAAAATAAAATAAGCTCTCACTTGCCTCAACGAACCCACTTCTTCGTCTTGTCACATTTGCGATTTGTCTGAACGTAGTGACCTACGTAAAAATTGATTTACGGTCCGGGACAAGGGCCAGCAAGGCTAAATTAAAGCGATTCCGAAAGGACCGCTGGGTTGCATCCGCTCGAGAAGTGAACCTCAACGGTCAAAGCACTCTCCTCACTGTTCCGACACATGATGGCGACTGAACTGCGTCAGGAACAAAACTTTATAGCCCTGCCTCACGCATGAGATCACTAGCGTTTCTCTACGTCATTATCCGACCGAATGACGCGGATTTTACTAACTACACATATAAGTGTCGATCATCGTCTTTAGGTGTCAGTGTTACCAACTCTCGGATTGTTGCCGCGGGTTATGAGACTTCCTTTTCCTTCGTGGAAAGATACCGAGAATACGTACTCTCAGAAATATTTACAAGCGAGATTGATTGGTGCATCTGAAGAATGATACTATACCTGAGTATAGATAGTTGTCTTTAAAAGTAAAACCGAGCCAGCCTTTATCACTCCTAAAGGAATTACAGTCCTCTCACTTGGTTACATGGCTGCGACGATGGAAATGTCATGTGTATGTAACACATTGTTGGTCACCGTGGTTTCAATAAGTAAATCTGCGGATTTCTTGGTACATTTCTCGGTATTTTTAACTGAAAGCCTAGGCTACACTGACACTCACCCACTCTCTATCGGTTATTATACACCCTCATTTCAAGAATTAACCCTAAGGGCGACCACAGGTTCCTCTTGGTTGTCATGTGGGCGTGAAGATAGACGTAAGAATGTTCGCGGAGTGATGCTACTATTCATAATTTCCATACTTTGCAAAAATCTAACTTGTTCTCATTCAATAAGCAGTAGGCTGGGGATATTTATTTGGTTGACATGCGAAATATGGCCAACTTTCACTCTCCTCTCTCGAATCCGCCACTGATTTGTTTATTGTTATACAATTATTAAGTACAATGTTGCCCAACGGAAATATAAATCAAAGTGTAGCAACATGAAGCTACAATTTCGGTCTAGTTATATTACAACCCAAGAGTTCAAATAGTCTATTTAAGTAAAAAGATAACATGGTCATTTATGAAATATTCAATTTTCATAATTGAGGTGTTGGTTGAATCAAATAAAAAGTTGAAGATACCCAGTTGAATAATGTAACTATTGAAGCTTACCAGATTTTTGTGTCGCTGATTCATTTCCATATTGCTCTAGTAAGCAGGTTTATAATGTAGCCTCAATGAAGTAGCTTGTGAATATTGTATGAAAACTGATCACCCAGTTATAAATTTTGTTAGTCTAAATGAAGACGCCGTAATCTGTGTTAGATTAAAAAATAAAATGTCATCCGGTCCAAATAATAAATACTCCTTTCTTGTTGGTCGAGAACTGCTCCCGTGTATTAGCTGAACCGCTTACGAAGAATTTTAATTTGTCGCTTAGATCTGGCAGATTTCCGAAATGCGGAAACAAGCTAGAATTTATCCTATAATCAAACACAGCAAAGATTGAAAATTATAGAGGGGTATTCATACTCTGCAACTGTTTCTAAATCTTTTGCAATAAATCAGCATGGTTTTATTGATAAGCGATCTACAGTTACCAATTTGATCACAATACATTTCAAAAGTCTTGGACGAGCAAGGACTAGGATATATAAACAGATTATTCCGGAGCTTTTGACAAGGTTTCTGATAATAAACTATTGCCAAAGCTTTCTGGTTATAGCTATTCTGTTGAAGTTATAAATCGTTTTATGTCCTACTTGTCCGGTAGGATATAGGCCATCTTCTATGTTAGTTACGTCAGATGTTCCGCAGGGATCCAACTTAGGCCCTCTCCTATTCATTTTATATCTCAATTACTTATTGGCAGTAATTAAGTGTGATGTATTGTTTTGCCGATACCAAATGTGTTCCAAGAAATCTTAAAATAAACAAAGATATCTTGTTGTTACCACGTACTGGTGCGATAATGATGATAACCGTCATCTTAATGTGCAAAAATTTAAAGCTATATCACATAGTAGAAGAAGCATAGATGTTAAACACAAATACATGATCAAAAATTCTGAAGTACAGAGTCGCCACTTATAACGATTCTAGGTTGACATTTGCGGAACACACTGAGCAGAGAACATCTAAAGCTCTGAAACTGTATGCTTTTATTGTGCGAAACTGTGAAGGCTTTTCAAATATCGATGTGATTAGGTCGTTATTCAACTCGCTTGTACGTCCCAAACTAGAATATGGATCTGTAGTGTGCGATCCTTTATATGAATGATTTGCCGTTGCATTAGAAAGGGTTCAACGCAAGTCTCTGAAGTATTTGGCTTTTAAAGTTGACTAAACTGACCCAAAACGAGGTATAGCCTTACATTTTGTACAAAACCTTACGTAATGGCATTGAGCAGGAGCAATATCGGACATCGCTGTCATTTTCATAACAATTTCTGCGACGTCAATAACTTTTGACAGCAACATAAGAATAAGCTCATCTGCCTGATCATTCTGACTGTCAAACTGGCATTCTGTACAACCAGAACTATCTCAAATAGCCACGCAATACATGCCGAAGTTACGGTACTGTTTGGTTAGTAACGCCACTGTTTTAACACATTCATACGGTCACGCGCGTAGAATAATTAAAAACGCTTCCTGTATATAAAATGAAATAGCGTTCGTTAGAACATAAACTCCATCCCACAAATTTGACAGGTCACGCTAAAAAATATATTGGGTCGTATTTTTGCATGGCATATGATAATGCCCTTGCGTATATTTATGTGGTTAATCTGCCAGTTAACATGTATTTAGTATTCCCGCCTGTTGAAGCTTCCACGAACTTTTTGTGGAGACTGACCTATGAATATTCATTTAGTATGTATCATGTGTGGTGTACCGAATTTTTAGACATTTTGACAGGAAAATTCTACGAACACAAACAATGCTGGCTAAACGAACATTTTCTCAGAAACATGATCCGTTGGCTTATCAGGATCTGTTTGTTTTTCCGTCTCTGCCAGGCCTCACCTCCCCACTACTGGAAAACTCCCACATGGTGGTGCGTTGGTACGTTACAAAGTTGAATGTGAGATGTGTATCTGATACACATGAACAAAAAACATGAAAAAAAAATCCGAAAACTCTTGCGTAGAGCAACAATCTGCTATCAGTTATTCCACTGAGGTCGACAGGAAGCTCCAAAAATCCCAAGCTTCTATTTTAAATAGCGTCTCGCGATACATAAGCTTTTTTAATAGCCATATTGGAAATAAACATCTCAAATTACCATATTGAACTGAGTTCTGTCTGCTTGTAACACTAGTTGCCGAACACATAAATTTTATCTTGGAAACACTAAAGGTATAAACTTCGGTGTAAAAAAGGCATACTTTTGGAAAAAAACTCAAAAATAAATGGCCAGAACCCGTTTAATATGGTGATCACGAATCTCATCTCAGTTTTAAAATAAGATCAGCGAGATACCCCAAAAGTCCGATGTTTCTATTCCTAAGAAGATTTTAGGAGAGAAAAACGTTATAGTTTAATAATACGACTAGGAATTTCAATTTTTTTTACTTATCTACAATCTCCAGTGCGGGTCCGTAAATCATGAATGTGACATCAGATTTTTATTATGATCTGTTGAAAGCCCCCAAAAGTCCGATCTTTCTACTTAAATAGGGTTTTCCGATAATAATATAATAGCATCTATTGGCTAACAGAAGTTTTGAAATTGTATTTACAGAACAAAGAATCGAAATCTGGCAAAGCTTAAAAAGACATTAATTTGTTCAAATTCAAGAGAATAAACAAACAGTATAATATGTATAACGCTATTTAAGGTTCTGTCATAAAACCCTCTTGAGTTGAGGAAGAGAACATATAAAGATTATAAATACTGCATATCCTAGATTTTAAAGCGAAGTTGGTTTTTTAACATGTCTTTGGAATTAAAAATTCGAGCTGGGATAACAGGTCTGGGGAATCAGCAGCACTACGTAAAAGTTTATATGAGAATATCACGGAGTTGTGTTTTATTTTCACTATTTGCACGTCCTTATTTTTAATTAAAAAATAAAAATAAATTAAGTTTTCTCTCACTCAAGGAAGCAACTTGAAATCTTTCCAACAATACTTGGTAGTCCGACCCTCGCTGATGATAAGCTGAATCAATCTTGAAAACCAAGTACTAAAGAAATTTCTCCAAATCAACGAAGCATATTCCAATTTGGAATATACATATACAAAGTATAATGTTTTTAACGCAGTTCAGTTTTTAATAAGTTTGCGGTTTCTAACAATAAAACCGAAAACTCTATTAGCACTATTTACAATTTGAGTAATGTGATAGTCAAAATTCATCCTACGGCCTGAATCACAAGCCGCATCGTGCTGACTGGTGACATTTCCTCCGATATTCTAAGGGTAAATTAATATTTGTTTATTCAATCGACACCAATCTTCCAAGTCATAGGCAAATGTTGATGTTTCACAATGAATATTGCTACTCATATCGTTAACACAGAGCAAAAAAAACCAAATCCCAAATACGAACCCTGTAATACCCCTGAAGATGCTGTATAGGGAAAAGACTCGAAGCCATTGCATGATGTGAGTAGCTGACGATTATGTAATCAGGTCTTGAATAAAGATATCAAGTTGTCAGTGAAACCAAACAAATTCAAGTTGGCAAGAAGTATCCTGTGATGGTCGTATTTGAGATCCCATATTAACCCCAATAACACGAGTTCACTTCGCTTTATCTCTATCCTTGGAAACACCATTTATAACGCTCGCTGAATTCTGCTCCACCCGGTATAATATTGTAAGGACACATATTATCAAAAAAGTAGATTGGTTATAAATGCAGACTCATGAAGAATGTGTAGGCATTAAGGCACTAAGCATGAATAATCAGAGTTAATAAAGCTTCCCTTGCTACGAACCACCTATTATACATACAAAGCCTTCAGCTTGTATACACATGTCTTCTCACGGCTAATTTACCCTCGTGTCATCCCTTCATTGAAGTTCGTCACGCCTGGAACATTGGAGAAAACTCCCCGGCAAACACCAGTAAATTCCTTCGTGATCCTACGCACATTAAACTTCCATTTATTTTGTTGCAGAGAAGGAGAGATGTCCTGAGCGTGCTTTTACTCAGCGAGGGCGCGACTATGAGGACGTTATGGCGCTATCTTCGGGCTTACCGTCTCTTCCTCAGCTGGATGCTGTCGCTCGCTTATGTGGGCTTCGGAGCATTGGCTGTCGATCCTTGTAAGTATACACTTTGTAAGCATCTACAGATGGGTAGCCGTAGTCTCTCTCTTTGGCAAAATCATTTTCTTGACATAATAATAATATACTCAGTAACATTAGAAGTATTACACCCAGAAAAAAATAATTTCTTCAACTTGATTTTTTTGACAATGAGACAGTCTTACATCAAGAATGAAACGATAACATTCTCACGAAATTTTATTCACAATAAAAAAAATTAATGTGTTGGGCGACCCCGCAGCTAAATACACTTCCGTATACGTCTAGGCATCGACAAAATGAGATGATCGCGGTCTGGTTGTGGCACGTCATTCCAAGCAACTCGAAGTTCGTGTATTAGTTGTGGCGGATGGTGCAAAGTGGATAGTCTCCTCCCCTTCATATCCCACACATGTTAGATGGGATTTAAATCCGGTGAACGAGGTGGCCACGGCAAAACATTAACGCCTGCTTCTTGAAGAAAGTCCGTAGTTCCACGAGCAATATGGGCACGTGCTTTGTATTGCTCAAAAAGGACATGTGGACGGTCCTCTAGATACGGCAGTAAAGTGGTTTGTACAACATTATCAACATAAAGCGTAGCATTCATATTGCCTTGAACAAAGAGAAGGGGTGATCGGCTACCATAGGCAATAGCCCTCATTACTAGAAACAGTCCTATGTACATGCCTCTCAACAGCAAATCCAATATCACGCCGTTCTCCATGGCGGCGTCTTACCCTTAAACGAACATCGCTTGACCTAGACAGAATCGCGATTCGTCGCTGAAGATGACATTATGCCATTCTGCCTCCCAATGTTGCTGTCCTCTGCTCCAGTTCAAACGTTGACTGAAGCGCCTATCTTGACGCTCTGTGGCATGCCTCGATAGACCAGTTGGCCTTCGTGTTCCTCTACCTTCTTGTATCCACACACGACACACACACTCATTACCGACATTGCTGTACTAGCACCGCCATAGGACAAACCGACATCTCGAAAGGCAATAACTCTACCCCTATCAAAGTCGCTAACATGGTGATAATTTGGACGTCTTCGAACTCGAGGCATTTTGTTATACTCAACACTAATAAATGAAAGGGCAGTAACTAAAATATCTGTACTATTCAGCTTTCAGAAACTGCTTTCTTCATAAAAACTAAGAGATGACCTGTTACTAAAGGTAAACAAAAGCAAAGATAAAACGTTGACGTTGTTTCTACAGCATGATTTAAATGTAGTCATTACGTTGCCAAAAAAAAACAAGTTGAAGAAATTATTTTTTTCTGGGTACAACACTTCTGATGTCACTACTAAGTATGAAAAAGGTCCTTCATGGAAGGTTTGCTCATGAAATTGTCCAAGAAGCTGGCGTCAAGCAATCGTCATTCAGGTTCAGCAATTAGCGTAAATGTATACTCAAAGATGGAACACTTAACGATATATGTCGTAAATGCAAACGAGTAAGTGAGTCAGTACAACACATTATAGGATGATGCCAAGCAATATCCGAAACGGAGTACAAGTTCAGACACAATAAGGTAGGGAAAACCATACACTAAAAACTGGCACTGAAATACAAGCTACTAAAAAAATTACTACCAGTACGAACCAACAGTTATTCTAGAAAACCAAAACTCTGAAATCTACTGGGACGGAACCATTCTAACAGACGAAAGAACCGAGCACAACAGTCCTGTCATAGTGGTAAAGGACAAAAGTAAATACAATTCATCTGTGCTTTGAGGTGAAAGATGTGGACGTATGAAGGAGCCCAAAGATTTCCAATTAGTCCCAGCTCATGCAGAAATCTGTCATATAAAACGGCAATTCCTGTACATGTGAAGGCAAAACTATTACACCCCAATAGAAGATGTTACAACCGTGAGTGAGACGACAGACTCGTCCCGCCATGAGAAACCGATTAAATAGGTCATGAAACAGGGAAATAATAATGATGTATTGCTTTTATTGCTCATGTAAGTACAGAAAAACAAAGACAACATAATTCTGATGCAATTAGCAAACGCCAAGGTTCGCTTGATTGGTAACCATTAGTTGTCAAATTGCGCTGCTCTTCCTCAGAACATCTATTAACTTGACCAGAAGATAACCTCATATTCACTACAATTGAGGCACTGAGAATATATCTGGTCGAAAAATGTATTACTAGGAAAATTGACTTGTCTTTTTTTTACTTTGATATACGCTGTAAAGCTTTGTATTTGATCTTGCCAGTCATTTGGCTAATTGCCACTTTTACCCTGTATTCTATTCCCATAAGGCTGCACCTTAAATGGCATGGCTGAATAGTTTCCTGGTCCGTTAGCTCCTGAAACTGTTATACTCCCAACTTGCTGAAACTTCGATCCAGTTGCTCAACATTAATCTTGCGATAGTTTGAAGCTTTAGATGAAATTTATCATTAATCCAGCCGGGAACGAAACTACCTACTCCAGTTTATCCTGGCAGTTCTGTCAACAAATCTTTCGGCTGCCTGTTCCCTATAAATTATCCTTTGTTTACCTTCGGCTAAGTCCCAATAACGACACGCCGCTATACCATCGATTTTTCCGTCGATCTCTTCCAATAAACGATAGGTTACACGAGGATGATGGATGTGGATACCATCGAAGGTCTACGAGGGGTGTTAGAGAATTTCCCTATAGCAACTTGAGACTTTCAGGCAGTTGGTCCAAAGTGACTATTTTAAAATCACTGCGGGCTATTGAGTAAATACATAATGAATGAATGAATGAATAAAGAATATAGAATAATTAGAGGTATACCGGCCACCATGAGGAGCCGGCACATAAACGGGCCATTATGATTATGCGCCACTACATTCCCTAAGGCTGTAGCTCCGCTCTTCTAGCGAAGTTGGGTATAGCCCTGCGTCCCAGCTCCTTAGTATTTTCAGAGCCTCACAGCGATACAGAACATGCACCAAGGAATCCTCTTATACCCCGCAGAGCTCACACATGGGATCCTCAACCACCACCATCACATGCAGGTGAAACCTTATCGTAGTATGGCCCGACAACAGTCCCATCAACAACCTAAGCTTGGCTGTATCCAAAGATAAGCAAAAGCGCCCATCCTTAACACTGTGACCTAAGATGAGCTCCTGTGCCTGATAGAGATGTCTAGATATGCTTCTCCATTTCATTATCTAGCAATCCACTTCTCCATTATCCTCCTGACTCTTTGCGCGGATACCTCTAGGGCTGGCTCAGGACCATCAACCTTACTCACTGATCCTGCTTCCGAGAGAGCGTCCTCCATGTCATTAGCTTTTATCTAAGCGTGCCGCGGTACTACACTAACGATACCGGATGCCTCGCTGCTAAACTATCCTGTCGCTGCATAGATTTCTTCGCAGATGGTTTAAGAAGCAAAATACCCTTCTGCCCTTTTCATAGAGAGATAGGAACATAGTTTCACGCACCGCGAATACCGTAAGAATCTTAAAATGTCCTGTGGGCTACATGAAACTTCCTGAATATCATTTTTACAAAATATATTGAGGTTCCTGTAAGTGCTGTCTGCGGTCAAATCGTTTAGTTGTTCCATAAACATGAAAAAAAAACATGGAATTTCTTTTTTGATGTGAACATTCTATTTATCCGTAACTGGCCTTATGATACGGGCCTTCCTCTTTTGCAAACCTTCTTCAGTTATCTAGTATCAAGAATTCTCAGAATCTTTATAAAATGCCTATTTTGATTGATATTGTAACGCCCACTGTTACTTTGAGTAACGATGAAACGTCCTAGCAAAATCGACGCTTAGGCAACCCAGTCACTCCACCGTGTATCAAAAGTGCTATAGCTTGCAGAATGATCGAGATGGATCGGCCGACATCGGGAGCGCTCGAGGAGTGTCGATCGGCATCGTCTAGAACTTGGATGAGGCGCTGGCAGACTCTACACGATTTAAAGAATCTCACGTTCCAAACTCAAATGTTACCTAACCTCAAACGGGCCACGTGACAACTCTGCGAAAACCACCCTAAAGATTTATAATAGCAAAAGGCTAACTCTTCATATTCCCTGGTAGATCGCCATCTATCTGAGAGGGATGTAGCAGCTCCAGGGTAACTCTGACACCAGGGGCTCAATCGCCAGTGGTGTATATGCAGTAATAATCCGGTGTGATTAGCAGTGGCCGTAATTAAACGGGATTAGAACGTCACTCATACGTTCTGTACTCGCTAAATGCAGGATTACACCACCGCCACCTCGCCGCACATTTGATATTTACCCGAGTGGAAGTTACATTTTTGATGGTCTCGGTAAGCCGTTGCTCATTGGTCGCTCGGAATACTCAATGGTGAAATGGAATGCAGACAGTACGTAATGTCAAGTAGAGGGAGGAAGAGGGTAGTTTTGGCTGACTAGATTAGATACAGGTACAAAGATTTTGAGGCTGCCGCTACAACGCAAGCCAGAAATAAAGTTTGCTCTTTGTTCACGTCAAGGTTTCGAAAATGTCTAGTTTCATCAGGACGCACTATAAAAACAATTGTATGACAAATTCATCCAAATACAACATCGCTGAAAAACTAAATAAAAATGGTACCAAGTAGGTGGACTCAGTACTTCCCACGTAACGCCCTTAACAGATCATAAAGGAATATGTTTAGCACAAACTAGACCCTCTGAGGAAAATGTCAGTCAACAGGTATATACAATTAGTCCACACACATGCTTTACCTGCGCTACCGATAGTGTTTCTGGAAACGTCGCATATAATACCTCACTCGGGCAGACGTGGCACCGTGGTGACGCGGTCAGAGCATAGAAAACACTACGCTGTTGTGCGATAGAAATACGCGTGATTCCATATCAGAGCACTCATCACGGTCGGCTCACGACGCCAGCAGTAGTCGCGGCCGATAAGCACGTGATCCGCCTTCCCACCTCCGAATGCATGGCTTGATGTCCGGTTTCCTTCTTCCATTTTGGCAACGCTGTAATAATGCATACGAGTATGCGGTCATGCGTAATTTTGCAGCCCGCTTCTCACTTTCACCATCGTTTTTGGATATGCCAATTTGCTGCTTGAACTGGTTGTAACCGCCATTGTAGGTTTGGAAAATTATCTCGCTAAATATTTATGAATATAACATTATTTTTAAAGATGTTCACCCACGAATTGCTCCATATTGATCAATATTCTAATATTTGTGACCCGTGTGTATGAATGTTGCTCAATAATATGTTTTTCTCCGTCTCTATAGCTTTGGAAATTTATCTCGCTAATAATTTCACCGTTTTTGGACTGCGTGTCTCGAAATAAGAGTTTAACGTCATAAATAGTTTTTCAATAATATGCATTTGATTGCAGTTGCCCTACCTCTGTATTCCGCCCAGATGAAAAAATCATTTGCGAAAGCTCGACCTGAACAAAGCACGAACTTGCTTTCTGACTTGAATTTCTTTATGTTGTGGCTGCAACCTCAAGATGCTCATGCTTGTTTAATGACAAGTCACCCAATATAGTTTCACAATCTTTCTCAGCAATGTTGCTGCACTTCTCTCAATAATTTCTGTTACAAATACAAATTATTTGTGACACACTATACAGTAACCATAATATAATTCGAGTATTACGCCCATTGCGAATTATGCGTTTGGCAGCAAAGGTTGCTTGACCAATTGAGTACTGAATCGCAATTTTTCCAAGATAAGGAACCACATAAAAGTACTGCCCAAAATTGTTTCTCATTTTACAAAGTCTACATTTTTTTCCAGCGCAATGCATTGCTCCACTGGGGATGGAGAATGGACAGATAAAAGACTCGGATCTATCAGCCAGTTCTTCCTTTGACAGTGGAAACGTCGGACCACAACATGGAAGGTAAGTAGTTACTTATCCATTACTTTTACTGTGTGTAATGTTCTCTCTTAAAAGTTTTAATTCCAACGTTAACCTTCTTTCTAGTGATACTAACATTAACTACTATACATGCAGTGTTTGTAATTACGAATACTCTATCCAAGTGATGTAAATATCACTCATATTATAAGTTCACAAATGCATCAATGTGATATCTAGAAATACTGCATAGGAAGCCACCCCATTATCCATATGTTCTGCAAATTTCATTATCTAGCTGAGCTACACATCAGCTGTAAAGTAGGTCACCGAAAAAAGGGTCGTCCACAACATGAAAATTTATTATTTGCAATTACCGCGTGAGCTCCATGGCAGTTATGTATTGGTACTGGTCATACTCCCTGTGCATTAATATAGCTAGCTCTTTATTTTAATTGCGAATTCACTCATTTATAATTCAGGCAATTTCATTGACAGTTTTAACTGATCGGTCAACCATGCTCACTAGAGATTCATCGAAAGCGTATTTTCCAAAGTCAAGTTATGTCAAAACATAAATTCGTATTACGCTGAAATAGTACAATATGAGTACAAGGTGAGTTTTCTAGTCATTGCGAAAACATTGCTCAAGTACAGGAATATAAGCTGAATATTCTGATATGAGTCGATAGGTCCAAATTTTACTATTGACCCGCGGGATGTAAAATTTTGAACTGGATCATAATAGATCAATGAGAAGGACTCTTTCCAGTAATGGATCAAATGAATATAGTCGATTTCTACTAATATATCTGTCAAACTGGCGAAGAAATATACTAGTTGTGTAAGAATCCCCATATTAAATCGACAAGTTCTTTATAAATCACGTGGTTTAGCTACAAAACATATAGCAATTAGAGGCCCTTCCTACATAAATCGTATATTTTTCGCTAGATTGATATTTTAGAAAAAATCGACTATATTAGTTACATTATTAGAACGACGCCTTCTTCCGATGATCCTATTAGTAAAATCGGGCTTAGAGGAAGAAAGCTTGAAATAGATGCTTAAGTGTCTTGAAAAGGATCTCATAAATCGCCAAAGAGGTTCACTATATTGAGATAGCTATTAAAATTTTTGGCAGAAATTAGTTACTGGATATACATAGAAGATAACCACATCGTATAGCACAACTTATCATTTGCGTCCTTGGAAGTAAGAGCGAATTCAAATAATGACTGATCCGTAAGTTTCTGGTTCATAAAAATTAAAAAACTAATATATCGTCGGCGTTCTGGCAAAATGAGGCAATACTCACTAAGTCCAGAAGTTGGTGTATAACTGGTTGCCAATATGTGAGAAATGCCCAAGTCACAATTTGACGTGTTCCATACCAAGCAAAAATGGACTTAAAACAGAACACTTAACACGCAGCGCGGAACCAACCCAGAAAAATAATTATTAAGAAATTAAACAATGTTAACAAATTAATTTCAGACCAAATACGATTTTAATTAATGGCACTCTAAAGGCTGTAAATATGTGTAGGAATCTTTTTACAGTAAATGGTATTGCTCGTAATAGTTTATTTTCCTAAAATCTAGATTTTTCATATTTAGTGGGTTGGTTCCTTTCTGCAAAAATCCATCCAATTAATGTTTTAATCAACGCAAGGAATATAAAATGTGAGTTTTCCATAAATGAAAAACTCCCTGTTACGTCACGGAAAGGTGAAATACATTTCCATTCCCAATTCAGCAGAAAATTGGCTCGACGTATTCGATTTTCTGCCTGTATTTGTTTAAGTACAGAATTACATTTTCCCAGTTATTGATTGAATCCGAGTACTTTTTAATTTTATTTGAAAGGACCGGAGTAAGGAAAAGTCAAGTGAGACACTCAAAGCGAAAGTTTTCCACTTATCGAATAAAAACTACTCCGAAAACTTGGGAAATACGTCTCCCTCGACTACGTGGGATCAAATTTAAAAACCTTTTCGACTGAAGGTAATGCATGTCGGCAAACGAGAAAAAGCTGGCGAAAAAGGTATTTCCCAGAACGCGCCATTGAAACGTAAACCATGTAGAGGTAACTATTGCCTATTCAGGGGTGTATCACGTTTTACGAAGGGCATGCTATTTGGAAGACAAAAAAATCTGCTTGTCATCAAATACGTGTTTATAGAAGAGAAAAATCACTGGGTGCATCAGGCGTCATTCTAAGGCTCTCAAAAAATAGTATTTGTGGAAGTTGTGAACTAGCTCACTTTTTTGACAAATAAGGACCTGACGCTAAATTAGTTTATCAAGAGCTGCAGCCATTAATTCGTCAGTGGGTTGCAACACACCTTTGAATATTGCCGTCATATTTAGTTACGTTACTTCCATATTGCTTCCATAATACTTGAGAATGTTTGAACAACACCATAATTTTAGCTGATGTTCGCCTAATATTGGACATACTTTAAGTTGCGAATAGCCGACGAGGTACTACCGACCCCTAAGTCAGTACCAGGAAACTCGTACTTCACAATACAAGCAAGAGCCACAAGCTGGATACGCAGCATCTACAGCTTGTTCACAATTTTGCGGGTTTGACGGACTTTACTCATTAACTTTCCATATATCCATGCTGTGGAAAAAAAGGGGGTGAATACATCCTTCATTTACTGGATAGCTTGTCTACATTATAGAATGACAATCGAGAGCCCGCTTCAATAAACCGGACGTCTCATCACTATGCTACCAAAAATTTGCCATAGTATACAAAACTTGCATAAACTAGACACAGGGTAAACAGGATTAAGGTTGCTTTCTATCTCTGCAACCATAACCAGCTATAACCAACGTTGTTGAGCACAGCACGTCTCCCCTTCGCACACCACAACACTAAGTCTATCAGTTCCGCTGTCTGTCTCCAATGACTAAACCTATATCGTACTGATTATTGCCAAAAAGTATATAACAATGTTAGGGTCCCGGAGGCGGATTACAAATAGCAGTTAATATATTTATATACTTTCATGTTTTACTTTAAAGTACACAGGCTATTCTGAAAGTTGAAACTTTCCTAGTCAAAAACAACTTTTTTTATACCGAAGCAGCCGCGCAGGCAGAAGCCTAAATGCTGACACACCCCGGCTGCTACGATGATCCAAACGAAATTTTCATACAATAATATTACTACTGCACATCGGCGTAAAAATACCGCTTTTACCTCCTTGTCGTTTACTGCTGTTCGATGTTTCCATTCAAAAAAAAGTATGTTTTTTTTTTAAATCGGATTAGTAAACAAACAGCTCGGTTTAGCTACACGAAGCGTGGCGCCTGAGTTGGATGATGGCGCACGTCGTATGTTTTCACATAATCTTTTTCTGGAATCCGGGCCGCATTTATAATCGCATTTTTTCCAAACCTACTATGTCGCTATATTAAAATTTAATGTGTGTGCTATTAGCAAAATTTGCTTATTTTTTATCGACCTTCATATGCCGTATAAAAGAATATTCTAACTTTAAGAATATCCTTTCAAGTAAAAGGAGCTAAACATGACAAGCCACACCTGTGTATTTGATAGCTGATCTTCAGCCCAACTACCAGAATGCTTGAATTTCTACGTCTAATTTCAATACCGAATCAATCAATCACATGTATCGATATATCTTCCTGATTGGAAGCACCTCGGGCTTCCAAATGCCCATCATTCTACCTTGCAGTCGCTCATCCTTTGGCATTGCACAAACTAATCGGATACACATCAGAAAATGAAACCAAGCGTACAGCGCAAGGTATTGTTGCTTCTACAAAGGGCTGCTCTGCAGTTCACAGTGGTGGCAGCATATTATTGAAATTCTTGGCAGATTCCTGCTACCTGCACAATAGACCTCATAATTATTGCGATATCGAAGTTTCTAGTATAACGATAGTGTTGACATTATTGGTATGAAACTTGACAGATATGACGGGAATATTAACGACCTCATTCTACGCGAAGTAAGGGGTTTTCTTCCTTATGCCAAATGAACCTCTCAAAAAAAGTGCAGCATAGTAGCACAGAATGACGCACTAACTATGTGTCAAAAAATGTTCAATGGATTGGTTCATTTCTTGACTACTTATATTTCATCAAGCTGAATTAAAAATCTCATTTATTAAAGTTGTGTTCATTGATCCTACATTGCGAAAGTAAATCTCAATAATTAAAAAGTCACTAATGGCTAAAACGAATTCGGTTTTTTTCAAATCAATCAATGTGAAAGCTTTATTTTATATAGATTATATTACATATGATGCCTATGGCTAAAAATATATTGCTTCTCTATACATTCAAAATATGTACTTCTTAGGAAAGGGGTGAAATAAGAGGAGGAGGAGGATAGTAGACTTAGGATAAAACCTTATTATTTTCAATGTCACTTCTATAGAAACATTCGTGTTGAAGCCAATGATTGAACATAGAGCCTAAGCTGCTGGATTAGGATTATTTCTTTCTTGATTACTGATTTATTAAGATCCGAACATAACATTCAAATATGTCTTCCATTGCCCACTTTGCTTTCATAACGGCTGTGTTTTGCTGTTTGGATTCATTTGGAACGCACAAATCATCTGCATATGTGACATTGTTTGTGCTGTTTTCTACCAGCACATCAGCAATGCATGAGTTGCACAGGTGGAGATCGAGGATGGAGCCCTGTGGTACTCCATAGCGTTGCTGGTATATTTTTGTTTTGGCATGATTTCTGCTGCGTATTTGTCGACTAAGCAAATAATTTTGTATAATTTTGGTAACATTGTTAGAGACGGCCGTTGGTTGTAACTTATAAATAAGAGCAGTATGAGTAATAGAGTCAAAGGTTTGACTGTTTATATTTCACTAGGTTGAATTAATACCTCATTTGTTAGAGTTGTATTCAAAGATTCTGCATTGCAAATGTATTTCCTGGTGGTTAAAAAAAATCCTAATGGTTAAAACGAATCCTGGAGGGCACAAAGTATATTTTTCATGGAATTATAAACATGCCAGGACCAGACAGCAACTACCATGACAGGTCGTTTATTGTTTCATGAACTTTCCTCCATGTACGCTGACAAATTAAGGATAATTATGTTGCAAGTGCGTGTTTGTCAATGCTGTTTGAGGGTGTTTTAAACGTAGACTAAGAGGAAAAATCAGAGCCGATAACCAAATTTGAAGACCATTCTCCTGTTAAGGTAGAATTTTATGGATACTGGCAAAGATTCTGTATAAAATAATGCACAAGTAATGCTGTCGAGGAGCTGTGGAAAAAGTGTTTTTGTGTTAAGGCGGTCCTGGTCTATGCTATTTTTCCGTGGTGCCATCTTAAAATTAGGAATGATGGCTTCTCGCAATATCGGCACTATTGTAAATAAAATAAAAATGTGACGTACAGAAGTTGGCCGTTGTGACCGAAACGTATCACTACATTAACCCTGGAATACTAACCATCGTAAATTTTAAGAAGCTACTGTTCTTTTGTTCACGATTTTATCTACGCAGTACAACTATTTGCGCTGGGCTCTCGTCTAGTCTTCTGTTAAGCCACTGTCATCACAGTACTGTGTAAGAAAGTGTTCGATATCGATTGGATGTGTGTTAATTTAAGAGCGGCGTCGTAATTTTTACGACGGTTAATATTAACGTCATTTTTAAGTAAACGCATGATATTATGTTGTATGACTTTTATTGTTTATTTTTTTTTCAATATATTTATAGTATATCATGGATGCTAAAAAATTGTATATGAAGAAACCTCGAGAGTTGCAGTTAGAATTAGAAAATGAACTCGATGGATTGCTGCCAGGGAAAAATGATAAAAAATGTACGTGAGATAGCGGTTCCGAGAGTGAAGATAGCGTCGAATAAGCTTTTAGTCTAACTGAATCCGAATTTGAGCTGACGTCCGATATGGATTCAGATTCGGACTATGACTTTCCGTCTACCAGTAAAAAGAGAAAAAAGACATCAATGATATGCACAACACTTGCATTAGACTTGGCCAAGATGATGAAGACATTGGGTCGGATAATTCAGGGAATAAATATAAAACCGAAGAAATGCCAACAAAGAGTAAAGCTGAAAAAACAGTGTATACAGCAACCATATTCTCAAAAATGCATGACCATCCAGTAATTTGTAATAAGGCCGGATGTAATGACCTTCTACAATTCATCTAAATCTGGTATAAGTATCATTTTTGTTCTAAATAAATTTGCTAGAATTCATACACATAGATAAAGTTTTTATTAAAGTGTGTTTTTATTGGACTAGTAAATTTTACGATGGTTAGTATTAACAGATTGAAAATTAAGGTTAGTATTCCATGGTTGAAGAAGAATTTCAAATACATCTGGTTTTATTTGCCAGAAAAGCATGGGGGATTAACGAATAAGGTCGTTCTATTACAATGAGTCTTTTAGTAAAAATGCTAAACGTAAGATAATCCTGATGCACCTTTTAGGTTCAAACACTACCATAAATGGGACATCTACTCATTTTTTAGGATATTGAGGACTGAATGGGAGCCAGGTGTATTACTGTATCGGTCGCTAGTACATAGGCTCCTCGCGAGGTCGAATCTCGGTCTCGGAAGTCACATTTTGAGCCATAGATGTTGTATTGTCAGTTTGCTGGATAAAAATTTGGTCCCGAACAATTTTTCAGTCGTAGCGAAAAACTACTGCAAAGAAATAACCACATATTATCACGTACAGCGCTAAAACCTGATTCCCAAGGTAACACACTATTGTGTTCCGTGTCAGTTGACAGTCGTGTGTCAATGTCAGACGACGTAGCAGGCTTGAGCGTCAATTCATTCTTGGTCTCACGACCCGAATTCATGGTGGCAACGCAAAAGTGCGCTGGTGAGAAAATGGTGGTAAGATATCAGGAAAAAGCGGTTCAATCAAAGCAAGCATGTTTGAACACCAAGACAATCTTCACAATTATTTAGTACATTGAAGTATGCAAGTGAACTCAACCTTATTGCTCTTCTGGACGAAAAGCTGTATGAAAATTTAGAGCAGCATGGTACAGAAGAAATTTGTATAGGTATTCCTACACTCTTCAAAATTATAGCTTTTGTCAACAGCACAATGTGGCAAAAATATAATTGAAAAAACTGCTCGATTGAGTATTTATAAACATATAAAGAGAAATTATTTGAAAAGGAGTGGTTAAACTACTAAAAGCTCACATTTCAAATTTCTATTTAGTTTTATTAACCAAATACGACTAATATTATACCTATAAGAATACTTTTCGATTGTTTCATGGTTGCAACATTCTTGGGAGGTAGCAGTTGGACCAAGAATAATTAATTATCTTATGACTCCCTTTAATGTCAAAGAGATCAGGAGCTTTTGGTTCTTAGTATGAGGAATAGCATGTTTATTTTCATATCGTCTTCTGAGGAAAATTTTCCCCATTTTCACCCAGTAAATTTGTTTTATCAGATTAGATTTTTATTATTTATTCATTTCACTAAAGAGATTTATTTTTTGTTGTTTATTGAGGGTCTCTTTGTGGCATTTTTATGCTACCAATGTAATATTTTTTTAAACGTCACTGTTTAGTTAATAATTTAGAGAAAGCTCCAGATGTCTTAAAATACATTTATGTCAATGTACTATGACGATGAATCTTTACTTATTAATAATTATTTATATATTTAACAATTCAATACATATTTTATTAATAGATATTTTATGCATCTATGTTCATGGAATATTTCTACAATATCTCTCTATCGTTGCTTTTGGTAATGACACATCCGTCAATTTGGACGACACAACCAAATCATTAGTAGGAAAAATGCCGCTACACAAATTTGCGCCCTTTTGCAGAGTTTTTCATTATTTGGCGTTTGCACTGAAACTTGATCGGACGACAAAATGAGTGTACAGTGGTAAGATATTTTGAATATTATCAATAAAAACGATATCGAATCACTAGAATATCGGCAGGAGCAAGGACTAATGCGGAGACTATTTCGGATGCCCTAGGAGACGCTGCAGGCGATGGTGCATTTGCAAAAAAAGGCGACTTCGCCGAGAGAGTTTGTTTCAGATGCCTGACATGCCGGTCACAGTATTCGTTTTTGGCTGAATTTTTTTTTTTCAAATTAAGGTCTTCATAATGTGGCAGTGAGCTTGTGAAAGTAGAGTTGGGACAGCCTATATGACAGCTTTCTATCACCATTCCTCAATAGCTTGATAAAGTTAGAAATAACTGACACTAGATTTTATCTGACAGTACTTCAAGGTTCACGATCATAATTTCTTCCAATTGGTGCAAAGGGTGAAACCTTATCAAACATCTCTTTGAATAATGCTAATATGAAGTGAAGCTAAAAATAGTAATCAGTTCGACTCACGATGTAACAGAAAACATATACTGATATTCTGATGCTCAAATATTTTCAATACACATCACAACGGATGATACAAAAATTCTTCAATGTTGACGTTACAAATTAGTGTCAAATGATAAACGAAAAACTTGCAGTTCAATAGTCTGCTGTGGTAAAGGTAGTGTGCGCAGTTCTTATTCATTTTCGAATTTGTTGTTCAAGGTATTAACTTTAAAATAAGGAAATAATTTTTTTTCATTTCGGATACATTGATTTTCACTTTTGCCAGGATTTCGAATAAATAGTGGATTGGGGCCCAGATCGGTGTCAATTTGGTACATCCAGCATTAAATATAGTTATCTCAATTTCATTTATGATTTATGCAAAATTCATACAAACCTTGACGGATCTAGGGGATAACTTGAAGGTTGCAGGAAAAAGTTAAAAAAAAGTATAAATTACACTATTCACGGGTCCTCGCGAAATATGTGATTTATAACTATGTGAAAGCATTTTTTTTTTCGTAAAAGCTTCACGTTATACCATATCTGCTGATTAACTTCCAAGGCTCTACGCAGAAAATTACGAAATTTAGTTTAGTACCAAAAGAGAATTGTTAGTCCGAAATTCAAATTTTTCCCAACCTCAAATAGCTAGCGAATTTCGTCTTAACGTAAAACTTGAAGCAGAACCAATAGTGCTTACATCGCAAAAAAATAACTAAGTAATGATTGAAAAATATATTAAGACAAATCTCGGATCTTTGCTTTAAATCCCTCAGCCAGTAGCTACGCGCAATAGGAGCTTTCACAAACCAGAAAGGGATAACGTATTTTCAGAAACCCGTAGCGGTTCGTGTATAAATTCGGGTAGATTTAATTTATAGTTCTCCTAGAACTTTCTCGTGTAAACTGCTTTGGCGTTTAATTAACATAGGCAGCAACTAACTGTATGAATATGCCAAGCAACAAGCTTTTCTAAAACTATATATTAAGTAAAACTAGAATATCGGTTCGTAATAACTTATAATCAGTTAACAGGTAAGAATATTAATTTAGAACCTTTATTAGCTAAGTACGTTTCTGTAATTCCTAGCTTGGTCTTATCTTATTTCTTCTTATATACTTTTTATTCAAATAAATTTCAGACCTGCAGATTTTCCGGTATGGAACCTGTAAAGTCAGGAGCCTAAAAAATAAGTTAACTTAATATGGGATATTATCAACATTTTCAAATATAAAGAGCAAAAGGACATTATTCATATAAAAAGATACTTCAAATGTATTGTTGATGGGAAAGTACCAGCGTAATCACACTTGCATCCATACTCAAGATACGACATACGAGCAAAAATGTGAAATGTGGGTAGCTATTTACGATTGATTTCAAAAATACCAACTCGTGTACGAGTACTACCACGTAATGAATCTCTGAATTAACTATTTCTGACAGTTCCGGTGAGATAGAATAAATTGGCCAATGACGTTCAACCGTTACCTGTCAGGTGTCAGTGCCACCATTCTGTCACTTTGACTTTTGTAATATATTTGCCGTTAATAGATATCTAACAGCGTAAGTCAAGTAATACTAAATGGATGTTATTCAGTAACTATTTGTGTAATTCAATTGAACAAGGTCAGCAGGTGGACTCTGTTTATTTTAATTTTTCTCAAGGGTTCGATCGGGTTATTCATTCGATACTGTTGTCCGAACTTTACCACTATGGTGTGCAGGGTTAGTTCTTGAATTAGTTAGATATCTGATAGATCTCAGATGGTTAAGATATGGTGGGTGTACATCTCGCAGTATTCGTGTAGCTTCTGGAGTCCCGCAGGGTTCCCACTTAGGTCCGTTGATATTTAATATATTCATTAATGACCTTGTGGGTTTAGTACGCACTGGAATTCTTTTATTTGCGGATGATGTTAAGCTTTTTAGGATGATTGGGAACAAACATGATGCTGAATTACTGCAAAGAGACTCAGACCATATTTCGCGTTGGTGTGGATTGAATGTTTCACTTTTAAACGTTGGGAAATCTTGCATTGCATTTTGCCAGTCTCGTTATTTTTGACTCAAAACTATCATTTAACGATAGTGAACTGTGCACATAAGATGTTAGGTTTTATGAAAACCAATACTGTTGATCTGTCACTTTTTTCTTTTAAAATTTTATATTCTTTGGTTCGTTCGTTACTTGAGTATTGTTGCTCCGGCTGATCACCAAGAGATCACTTTCAGATTAACCGATCAACCAATTAGAGGGTGTGCAAACAAAAATGTTGAAAATCTGTGAATATAAAATGGGTAGAAGTATAGTTATACCGATACTCTGCATGAATATGAATTATATTGAGCGACGAAGGTTGGAATTTGACTTACTTTTCTTGCACAAAATTATCAATGGTCACATTGATTGTCCCCCAACTGTTAGAAAAAATTCCACTTCATGCTAATGATAGATCTAGTTTAGAAGTATTTGAAGCTTCTGTTTATGTGTTTAAACAAGTGTTAAGAAACCTCACTTTTCCAAAAACTAACAGATTGTAGCTTTTCTCATCAACAAACTTTTTGAAATGAGAGGCGTCGTATGTTCTCGCGAGAAATTCGTGTAACGTCCTCGTCCTTTTTTTCCTTAACGTCTGAATCGCGTAACATGATCCGGTGCAAAACTGCCCTTGCAAGAGCGCCACTTTAATCCCGTTTCTTCGTAACTTCCTTCGCTGAAACTCAAGCATGTCCATTGTCCATGCTGTCGTCTTGTATGTCGTAACCGAACACCACCGTTTCATTCTGACATTGTGCGCTCATTCGACGCTGTTCCGGCAGGCGTTTCGTTAAATATTTGAACTGGCGGAAAGGGTTGCAGACGACAGGCCGACCGACCGGCCAATAATGAATGGAAAACTTTTTCCAGATCATTCGACAGGGAAGAACACTCACCAGCTAGCGTTCTCGTTTTGTGTTCAGCGGCGTCCGGTATTGTTGAATCTGTTTTAATATGTACTAAATACGTAATAATATTACGAAGTCATTCATAACACCTCTATCATGATGTAAAAATATCTCAAAATTACACTACACAAAAAATTATTGGAGTAAGAAAAAAATCCTAATTTTTCGGTGATTTTTGACAGGCTGTATTCCGGTGAAAAATGGTCGTATCTAGAGTTTAAATAGGCATTTAGAAGCTTTAAGATTCTAGTTTTCAGATTTTCTGGGCAGAAAATTTTAGAAGCAGCGGTTCTCAAGCAATTCTAAGATACGTATATAGCGTAAGAAACATTTTCTGCAAAATGTTTGCCTCCTTTTTAGTCCACAGGCTTGAAAAAAATGTTTTCTATTTGGATATGGATCAGATAACCCGTTTATTCAGCTTCAATATCCTGTTTCTAAAATCCCAATACGATCATTTGGCACTAAGATAACTGACTTTTAATGAAAATGAATCTCTTGGACATCGGTAACCAGTGATCGCACAGAGAACGTAAGGGTATTTCCGAAAACAGGAATAAATCCCCTATAAGATTTATATGTCATCTTTGATCATTTTTTGTTTTCTTAGTATTGATTTTTAAAAAGTCAAAGAGTTACTTTTTGCCTTGTTTTGGAAAATCTACCGCATATTTTAAGCTGCTAATGAGAAGGCTAGGTCCGCACCATTTTTCCAATTGATTTTTTTAAAATTGAAGGTTTTACACATATCAAAAATGTGACAACAAAAGGAGAAAGATGATTTTCCATTTTTAACCAGGTTACAAGATGTTTTGATACAAAAACTATACTATTCGTCATTTATTTGTCTGGGCGGTCCGTAGGACCTTTGCCCATTAGTCACTGTCTGATGTACGTTAGTCGAATCTGTCAGTCCTGGTTGGCCAGAAACCAGACAAAGTCAAGGAAAAAGAGAAAGGGAAAGAGAAGAAAAAAAGGAGAAGAACAAAGAAAAAGAGATATGCTTAGTTTAAGAGGAAACACCTAGGCTTTTTGACTTGGTACACGGATTAATTTTGAGGTGAACTAAACATTTTTTTTTTTGATTCGGTTTTGTTAGAGTGTAATTTTGAGTTTACTAAAGATTCACGATAACTTTTGATTACAGTGCGAGCCGTGGCCTTGAATGTTTACTAACTTGCTCCACTGTGTAGTCCACTGAGTCACGCAACAGAGGGTTGCTGTGCGATTCCGCTTGACTATAACGTCGCTGCGCCTGAAGCTTGACATAATCCCTCAAGTAAGGAATGTCAAGGTCTCTGTGTAGTGTCTCATTTGAGACATACAATGGAGCGTTGCAAATTGTCCGCAAAGTTCTGCTTTGCAGTACTTGAAGACTTTGCATGTGTGTCTTGGCAGGAAAACACCAAGCCGCACATGCATAAGTAATGGCTGGTCTAATAATCATTTTATATAGTCGAACTTTGTTTATCAAACTCAGTTTGGAGGATCTACATAACAAAGGATATAGTTGCCGAAACGCAATTTGGAATTTTGTTTTTATGGATGCTGTATGTTTCTGCCAGGTCATGCCTTTATCAAGGGTGGCACCGAGATACTTGGCAGAATTTGTCCATGGTACACGATTTCCGTCTACAGAAACCTCTGCTGGGGGGCCGCGACGTTTTTTGGTACAATAAATAGCCTGCGTTTTCGAATGATTAATGTTTATCAGCCACCGTTCCGCCCACTCTAGAACTTCGTCCACCGCATTCTGCAACCCATCGTGAACCAGATCACCAGTACACGACTGGGCGACAAGTGCAGTGTCGTCAGCATAGAGGTAGACTTCACAGTTGCTGGGGGAAGGGACATCATGGATGAAAAGCGAATAAAGAATTGGTCCTAGGACCGAACCCTGAGGAACTCCGGCCCGTACTGGCCGTGATGTTGACAAAACATTGTTAATTTTGATCCGAAACTTCCTTCCTTCAAGAAAGGATTTCAGTAATTTTAGAAGCCAAAAAGGAAAACCCTTTTGGATTAGTTTATAGAGGAGGCCCGCGTGCCACACCTTGTCAAAGGCTTTTGAGACATCCAAAAGCAAGATGCCAGTACTCATGCTGCGGGTGAACCCTCTGGTTACATGCTCCACCAGCCTGACTGCCTGTAGCTCGGTGCTATGCTCGGACCGAAAACCGAATTGGACGTCAGGAATCACATGGTGATTTGACGAAAAATTCTCAAGGTGACGATAAATCACCTTTTCGGCGAGCTTAGAAGGAGCTGACAGCAGACTTATGGGACGGTAATGCTGAGGAAATACGGAACCCACCTTCTTTGGAATCATGATGACCTCAGCAGTCTTCCACCCAGCAGGGAAGTACTGGATTTTGAGCGTCGCATTGATTACTGTCACCAAGTATGTCAGGGCTTTCGGCGAGAGCAGCTTCAACGCCTTGTTGGTGATTTGATCCTCCCCAGGTGCTTTACGCACCTTGAGGTCTTTAATATGACTTAGTAACTCCGCTGGTGTGCAATGTGGAAACTCGGAGGGTTCCGTGATACAAAAACGTTGATCCTTTGATTTTTGTCAAATTTTGACCAATCGGTCCAGAGAAACCGTAAAATGGATCGATCTGCCGTAAAGGGTACTCAATATAAATGTTTTTGATAAAGTATCATCCTTTGCCAGGATACCAACCGTTCGGACTTGTCGGAGCTGAGATCAATGGAAATATGACATGGCACGATTACAGAATCTGCTGGAAAAGTGCGAGATTTGTAGCGCTATCGAGTTTTTCTCACTATCTAACCTCCACGATTCGTCAAAGTAAAGCCCAGAGTAGCTGCTGCCTCGACAACACCTGCATACTATGAGGCTCAGACGAGGGCTGTCCGATGAACGATAACACTTCTTTAGCAGGCGTGCGGTCACATCGTCTCATCTCAGAATATCCTATCTACCGCACTGTGACGTGATCCCGTTTGAAAACTGGAGCGTCGCGTTCAGCCATGCACGGCACCAACAGTGGAAAGCCGCGATCTGGCGAATTTTTAGGGTCGGCTGACCGAAACACAGTAATCGTTGACATTGGCCATTGTTGGAATGCGAAATCATGGAAAACTCGCCTCCAACTAGGATATTCATTTTAAAAATGGGATGACCGCGAATCGCTTATATGTACGTAGTTATACGAATTTAGTTTAAGTTTATTCTATCATGTACAAAAACGTAATACTGTACTTACTACATTATAACGGTTGGCGGAGGGGGTGAAAAGGAAACGAGGGTAGGCTGGCCCTTGACGGTCGTCGGCCCTACTTTAAAAGAGGAAAGGATGACTGCGGGTGCATACCAAGGTAAATTTTTATAATAACACAGCCGGATTTCGATTAGCGATCTAGAATGTAAATCGTTTCTTATTTTGGTACTCATCAAGTGATCATTTAGTATTTTTCTCCCTTGTCCCTTGTTACTGTTTGACGATATTGTGTTGTTGAATTGTTGTTGGTGTGATTGTTCTTGAGTGCCTTTTCTATCAAGTCTGGTAATGGACAATAAAGGGTCATATGCGACCATTTTAATTACGAATGCAGTGAGTTTAATTCATGATGAGGTCAACAATAGTGTGGAGCAGGTCAACTCTATAATCGCAAAATACATTGGGGTAAGCGAGTAAATTATTGCAAGAAGAGGTCATACCATGGAAGATGTGCTGCAGTGATGCAGTGATGTAGTGAGCCACATGTGGTCTAAAGACATTTGCGTTCTAAGCTTAGTTTAACCTCGCTTATCGATAAGATGGAACAAAGACTCAAACGCAAGAATCTTGAAAAGAAACTCAGACCAAAAAAAGCTGATATAAAAACAACTAACAATTCGGATAGCAATTCCAAAGGAAATTAATAGTTTTATGGCGAATTCAATCAAAAACCTGACATTAACTACATTGATTTGGAGGTTGCTAAGCGAAAATTTTTAGGGAAACTTAAAAAAAGTGACGACGAGATTTTGCAGATCGAACAAGTCACCAAATCACAGGAATGTTCTTTGTCGCGCCTTCATCGGACGATAAGGTTGACAGCGTCTCGATTTGGTGAAGTTTGTAGAAGAAGGCAGACAACAAGCTGTAAAGTTCTAGTAAACTCCATCATATACCCAACAGAGTAGTGGTCGAGAACTATCGATAGCCTATCGATAGTTTATACCATCGAATATAATCGATATTTCATTTCATACTATCGATAGTTTTCGATAGTTACTGTCAACGTCAACTGTCAAGACTTTAACGTCAACTTCAAGAAAACGCCCAACAGTCAACGGATTTTCTGCAATTTGATATTCATAATAAATTCATATTCAATTCACATTTGATAAAACAATCAACAATAATAGACATAAAGATATCGAATTCCCCCCCTACTGAGCGAGGGCCGTGGCAAATGCTTGTTCCGGAAGTTGTTGTATCCAGTATACAACTTCTTCCCGTCCAAGTGATTGTGCACGCGTTAAGGAATACCTCAGTACCGATTGCCGGGTGGCGGTACAAGTCCGCCAACGGGCCACTTTAGGTCTATTTAACATCACTAACACGTAAAAAGAAGGTGGTAGACAAGGACCAGTCGACCGAGGCAGTACCACCCGCTAGCTTTTCCCAGGGTGTCTTATAAATGTCCGCATGTTTCCACACCTAAGCTATGCAGTCGGTTATCTACCAAAACAAAGAAATTAATGATGATGGATCCCTCGAGCACTAAAAACTCCGGACGTAAACTCACTCCACTCTCGGAATGTCCGGGTGGAGGGTGGGCTCGAGGGAACAACATCGAAGATAAAATTTGTTTTTCGAACATCTGCGGGATCAACAGCAACATCGATGCTGTTCATCACTACCTGCAATCCAATCGTCCCGCCGTGCTTTTCTTGGCGGAGACAAAAATCTCAGAGACTGCACCGATTAACCATCTCAACTTCCCAAACTACGAGGTGCACTCCAATCTGAGAAAGAACGGGGGAGTTGTGGCTTTTGTCCGCAGTAGTCTTTCCTGCTCCAGGGATCTTTCTTTGGAATCAGACCGGAAGGACATTCTGTGGCTTCGCCTCAGCTCCAAAACATCACCCAAATTTATTTGCTGCCTTTATCGCTCTCCCTCGAACCATAACTGGGATGACCTACTCGAATACCTCGCCGTCCAGATCGACTTCCTGAACATCAATCACCCCGCTTCAGAGGTAGTTCTTCTCGGTGATTTCAATGCCCATAATGAGATTTGGTTGGGCTCAAATAAGACCGATGCAGCAGGTCGTGCAGTCGAAGCGTTCGCTCTTTCTCAAGGGCTGACCCAGCTGGTCACGAGCCCTACTTTTTTCCCCCGCGTCTCGTCACACGCCAGTAGCCTGCTGGATCTCTTTCTGACCACGCATCCTGCCCCTTACAGCACTGCTGTCCTGTCCCCCCTGGGTAACTCAGATCACGGTGTTGTGGAGGTTAGGTTTCGGTCAGAAGCCGCTGTGGCAGCAGAAACTCGCACAGGCCGCAAAACTTGGCATTACGGACATGCCGACTGGGAGGGGCTCAGAGATTTCTTCTCTAGCTTTCCTTGGAGAGATGTCTGTTTCACTGACGCGGATGCGTCGACTGTCTGTTCTTCAATAACCGAAATTATCCACGTCGGAATGGAGGAATACATCCCTCACACAGTGAAAGTTCCTAAACCAGGGTCCAACGGCTGGTTCAACAAATCGTGTGACACTGCTCGCCAGCAGAAGATCAAGGCCCACAGAACCTACTTACAAAACCCCACTGTAGAGAACAGACAAGCCGACGTCGAGTCCAGAAACAAATATAACGAAGCGGTTCGCAATGCCAAAAACCAGCATGATATAAAAGTTAGGCACAGGGTAATGTCGCAGCGCAATGGCAGTCGGTCTTTCTGGACGCTGGCCAAGCAGATTGAAAAGAACTTCTCACATAGTAGCCTTCCACCACTTACGTGTCAGGATGGAACTATTGTATTCGACTCAAAGGCCAAGGCGGAAGTGCTAGCCAAGATCTTTGCTGCCAACTCCACCATGGACGTCCCCATCAACGCCCAAGTGCCGTCAATTCAAAGGGTTCCCCACACTATGCGGGAGGTAACATTCAGGCATAAGACCGTAAGACGAGTGCTCTTGTCGCTCGACATCAACAAAGCTTCTGGTCCGGACCTGATTCCTGCCATTGTACTGAAGAGATGTGCAGCGGAGCTTGCTCCAGTTCTTTCGCGTCTCTTCCAGATATCTTATGAATCCGGCACCTTCCCAGAAAACTGGAAATTTGCTCATGTACAGCCCATCCCAAAAAAAGGATCTAAAACCGACCCTTACAACTACAGGCCTATAGCTCTGCTTTCTGTCATAAGTAAAGTGATGGAGAGGTGCATAAATCGCGAGCTTCTGGACTACCTCGAACGTCACAGCTTGATTAGCGACAGGCAGTACGGTTTCCGGCACCAACGATCCACAGGGGACCTCCTAGCTTACGTCACGCAACTGTGGAGTAAACTCATCCAGTCTCATGGTGAGGCTCATGTCGTTGCTCTTGACATCACGAAAGCGTTCGATCAGCTGTGGCACGCTGCCCTCTTAAGCAAACTTCCATCCTATGGCCTCCCAGAAAAGCTTTGCAGATGGGTGGCTGACTTTATCTCTGGCCGCAAGATATCCGTCGTAATTGACGGATTCTCCTCTTCATCCCACAACGTCAACGCGGGTGTTCCCCAGGGATCGGTCTTGGCTCCAACACTGTTTCTCTTACATATCAACGACCTCCTTTCCTGCACGATCAACCCAATCCACAGCTTCGCTGATGACAGCACTCTACATGCAGGAATTCAGAGTGACAAGCCGATCTCTGCCGCTGAGCTGGAAAAAAGAAGACTAGCGACGACTTCTTCTCTGACAAGAGACCTGGAGGCTATCACTGCTTGGGGACGCAACAATCTTGTACAGTTCAATGCTTCCAAAACACAGTACTGTACTTTGACGAATAAAAAGCGTCCTAGCGCTCATACAGTTTCGATGGACGGTCGAGTTCTACCAAAGAGCCATTCATTTCGGCTGGTCGGAGTCCAGATCACCGAGGACCTGATCTGGCACGAACACATCTCTTCAATGGCTGCAGCTGCTGGGAAAAAGCTAGGCTATTTGTTTAGGGCTAAGAAGTACTTTTCTCCGCATGACATTCTCACTCTATACAAGGCCCAGATAAGGCCTAGCCTCGAGTATTGCTCACACATTTGGGGTGCTGCCGCCCCGACTACATTGTCCATGCTCGATGCTGTCCAGAGGAGGGCGGTCCGACTGGTCGACGACTCTTCTCTAACAGACAGTCTCGGGACTCTTTCGCACCGGCGGGCCGTCGGCGATCTGGCTCTTTTCTATCGCTACACCAACGGGCTTTGCTCCTCAGAGCTCTCTTCCATGATGCCGCCGCGCGATGTGCCTGCCAGACAGACCCGCCTGACTTCGGCGTCCCATCCTAACCGTGTCAAACTTCGTACATCCAGGACTGGCCGATACGACCGCTCCTTTGTCCCGAGGGTGTCTAGATTGTGGAACAATCTACGGGAGGAGGCTTTTCCCAGTTCTACTAACCTTAGGCAGTTCAAAAATCGTATTAATAAAATTTCTTTGGGATCATCATAGCAGCCGCGGTGTTCCGGCATTTAGGCTTCTGCCTGCGCGGCTGTTTCGAAATAAAAAAAAAAAAAAAAAAAAAAAAAAAAGAATTAAAAAACGTATGTGATTGTATTTTCCGTTTCCGTCCCGATTTCAAGACGATTATTCAGTGAGAAATTCTGTGTCCGGAAATGGATAAATTTCTTCAAAGAGGAGATTGCAAAAAAGCACCAAATCAAAAAAAAAGTAAGTTTCAGGTTAAATATTCAACATTTACACAAAAAAAACATTTTTTTAAGGTTCTCGTTCACTAACTCTACTACACCCTTCCTTTGATGTTCCATGTTCATCATCATCTTCTTCTGATAGTTACATAGTTATCCCACCAACGTCAGTAATTGAAAAAAATGCTGGAACTAAGAGAAAAAAATCATCTGCAGTATGGAATTATTTTAAAAGATCCTCAGATAAAAAGTTAGCCAAATGCATTACCTGCGGAAAAGAATATAAGACAAGTGGCAATACAAGCAACTTGTCTGATCATCTGAAGAGATTCCATCCAGTCATAAATACGCAAGATAGTGAAGAGGAAACAACATTTGCATCAGAATCTAGTAGTACTGGTAGTTTCAGTAGGGGCAGTTCAACTTCCACATCTGCTCAATCCAGCCAAAGATCAGTGAGTCCATTTTTCAAACAAACAATGCTATACAATGATCAATCTTCTCAAAAGAAAAAGTTGGATTTGGCTGTAGTTGACATGATTGCACTAGACCTTCAACCTTTTACGATAGTTACAGATGAGGGATTTAAAAAATTAGTTTCTTTATTGGATCCAAGATATGACGTACCCAGTACTTATACACTTAGTGGAAAACTACTGAATCAACGATATACTGACATACGCAATAAGCTAAAAGAAGATATGTCAGGTGTGGAATATGTAGCTTTAACATGTGATGGATGGACTTCAAGAGCTACTGAGTCATATTTAACTATAACATGCCATTTTGTGTCTAATCATCAGTTACATGCTGTAGTGTTATCTACAAAGCCATTGACTAATGGTATTAATCACACTTCAGAGAATATTGCTGCTTCTATACAAGAAATCATTGATGAATGGGAAATTGATCACAAGATAACTTCCATTGTAACAGATAATGCAGCCAGTATGATCAAGGCTTGTGAATTATTGAAGAAAAAACATTTCCCATGCTATGCTCATACGCTGAATCTTGTTGTTCAGGACAATATGAAATTGATACAACCAATTCTGAAGAAATGCAAAGACATTGTAACTTTTATTAAACAGAGCACAAGTGCAATGGAAATATTTAAAAAAGAACAAAATAGTGAAAAGCCTTTGAAGCTTATACAAGAGTGTCCCACACGTTGGAACAGTAGTTACTACATGATAGAGCGTATTTTGAAAACCAACGAAGCAATTGGTAGAACATTGTTAAAAGTCAGGAAAGCTCCTCAACCTCTTTCTGTGGATGATGTTTGTGTTTTAACAGAATTAGTAAAAGTATTGGACATTTTTGAGGAGGCAACAAAAAAAATTTCAGGTAAGAAACAAAATTACTTAAGCAACTGACTATGTCACATTCTTTTTTGTACTTTTGCAGGTTCCAAATATGTAACCATATCATTAGTGATTCCAGTTACTATGGGACTCTATAATAATTTGTGCAAAATTTCAACAAATATGGAAACAGAGGATGGAAAAAAATTCATCAAGGGGCTTATTGACTCCATTATAACGAGATTATTTCCTTATGAAAATAGAACAGTGTCAAAAATAGCTTCCTTGTTGGACCCCAGATTTAAAAAAGAAGGCTTTCGCATTCCTGCCAATGCCTCTGCAGCCATAAATTTATTAGAGTTTGATATGGTTTCCATACTGAAAAAAAAGGAAGAAAAGAAAAAAACAATTGAAATTCAAAACCAAAATGTATCATCTACTCCGGAAAAACCAGGCACTTTTTGCTTTTTTAGAAGAGAGGATTGATTCAAAGATAAAGTCCTTAACTGCAGACGTGATTATCACCAAAAGACAATATTTAGAGACTATAAACTCTGACCAGGATACGGACCCTCTTTTATATTGGAAGGTAAGTCACAAGAAAAAACATTCATTATGATATGACAAAATTATTTATTATAGATTGCAGGACATGGATTATCTCCTTTAGAGGAGTGTGCTGCCAAATACTTGTGTATCCCAGCAACTTCGGTGGAATCAGAAAGATGCTTCAGCACAACAGGGCAAATAATAACTGAACGACGATCACGCTTAAAGGCAGAAAATGTAGACAAGATAACATTTCTTCACAAAAACATTAGGAACCATTAGCTAGCAGTGACCAGTTCAAGAATAAAAATATTTAGAGTTTGGGATAGTTTTTTTACGTCCATGATCTACAAAACAGAATTTATTTCAAGAATAACTTAAAAACCGCTTAGTTACCAATTATTATGACTATCGAATACTATCGATAATAATCGATGGTCACAGGACCGACAATCGATAATTATCGATGGTGGAGACTATCGATAGTTCTCGACCACTACAACAGAGTTTTCTAGTAAGGCAATAAAAAAGGCAATACAAAAATCATTGGACACCGCAGTTCAGTCTTGTGGTTTGTTTATTGATCGCACACATCCATTTCTGGCAGCATCGCCTCCATCTACCTATTACAGTAGACAAGAAATGTACTTAATCCAGGTATAAGCCTACCTGTTTATTGCTTTGCAAAAACTACCTAACTGTTTCCTCTTATTTTGACGGCATAAGATATTTTTATGACCCTCATTCAATTGTTACCATGTACCACATGACCCTTGAAAACAATTGTGTTTACTGACATGAATACACAATTTTAATTTGAGTTCTTGAATTTATTTTAGGAAATATATCAAATTATTTGAACACATTTTTTCTTAGTCGGAACGCACCGTCGCGTCGCTTGGACTGGCAGGACGAAACAGTAGACGAATTTCGCCCAAAAACCGATTTGCACTTCACAGCTTACGTTTCATTTATTATTATTTCCGAATGACTCTTGCAGCGTGCTAAAAACAAAGTCCACAGGGTGCTAACGATCCACTTTTTCGATTTTATCCACTAGGATCTTTTTAAAATATCAAGACGCTGAGCACAAATAGTAAGCATTTCACCCCACCATAATTCTTGCGCAAAGACAAAATTTTGTAAAAAGCTCTGATAGCACCTTAGGCAATTATGTCCTGCTTATATCCAGAAAAACATCAGAAACTGCAGAACACAAATTGAAGGTAACGGCGAAATGGGGACATTTCACGGGTCATGAACTTCAAATGAAAATGACGGTATAAAATCTACCAAATTATCGTTCTCAAAAACATATTTCCTTGATATATCGATAATTTTAAGGTTCCACGCTAAATTCCCCTACACTTGACTGGAGTGATATCCGAATTCATTCTTCCCTACTGTCGGCAGTTGCAGATAGATCTGTTGGCTCTTGGTGTCAAACCTATAGAGCAATTACCGATTTTTTCAAATCGTGAGCACATTATTCGTCGGATTTTCGTTACTTAAATTTCCTGTAATCACTGGGATCCGAAGCTTCTTAATAATAGAACGTGTTTCACTGATATCAAAGGTGCAACATATAGAATCACCTTCCCCCAACCCCCAGTTTTGATGCAGTACAATTTTTTTCTGTCAATGATAATGAACCCTTGTAACGTCAAAAACAGAGTTACAGCAATTGTTACTTTTTTTTTGTCTATAGCACCGTTGCCACTGGACTAAAACTAAAAAGCTTTGGCATTCTAGTAATCCCGTGTGGGAATTTCATAAAAATCCGAGCGGTTATTTCCAAGTTGATGAGTGATACAGTTTTCCATATGACTTAAGAAAACAGAACATCTCATTTTAGAAATTTTTCGCGATTACAATACTTCCTCGCCAATGACGTGGGAAGTAAAACGGCTTTAAGATCAAGGAGTATCAGCGATCACGATTATGAGTACCTATTTGCAGAACGACTTATCTACGCGATATTATATGAAATAGGGCCACCAAATTATCTGAATACGTCCTTTCTTAGTCCGTACATTGCGCCGCAACGCAACGCTTGGGTTGGCAGCACGAAACAGTAGACAAAATTCGTCCAAAATACGATTTGTAGAGGTTTGCACGCTTTGAAATTGACGCTTTATTTTTTGATATTTTCTGATGAAATTTTCACAGAGTGCTGAAAACAAAACCCCACAGGGTGCTATAGAGCCACTTTTTCATTTTTTTCACTAAGTTCTTTTTAAAAAAATCGCGAAGTTGAACAGAAAAAGTACGCACTTCAACCCATCATAAAACTTGTGCAAAAACAGAATTTCAAAAAGTGCTCCTGTAACACCCTGGGCAATTATCTTCTCAATATACTGTATGAATTTTATTCAAAAATATTGAAAAATGAAGTGTCAGTTTTGAAGCAGCTGAACCCTTGTAAATGGCTTGAACTCACTGCGTCGGAGCCGCCTTAATAGCTCCTTTAAGGTGGTAAGTGTTTACTCAGGTAAAAAACCCTACACAAGAAAGAGTTGTTTGAGATTCAGAAAAACAACTTGATCCTGCCACATTTTTAGAGAGTGATAGGTAAAGTCTAGGCAGACTAATTGAAACTGGAGAAGTGAAAATTTGGGAATGCTGCCAATAATAACTTTAGACCTCGGGCAAAAAATATTCTTTTTTATAGTTCAGGCTCTCGTCAATGTTTATTTTGAAAATGACGTTTGTATGTTTATGACTATTTCTAAAAACACCTAGAAAAATACATTAAAGGCATTGGTACAACCAAATAAGCAGAGTCGGTATAAATATCGCTAAAAATACAGAGGAGCACTAGCCATCATCTGACCCGTACAACGCCTAGAGAAAACACCACGCTTCTACATAGACAAGACCTTTTCAATGTTTCATAGTTCAGAAATCGTGTTTTTTGCCTAATCTTTTTAATTTTTTCCAACAATTATCCTCATTTAACTCGTTCTTATCGTTATATCCAACTCCTGAAGCTTATCTTGTGGTCAGTTCACTGATTCATCCCCATGATTTTTTGGCCGCTAAATGACACCAAAGATGAAGGAAATTGCTACCTTGAAATACAGTGAGACATAAAATTCCCGCAACAGTAAGATATTTTCTCTGTAAAAAACATCGTTAGACAAAGTTTCAGGGATGTTTTCCTAAAGATAAGGCAAAGCGTAAGGACTCAAACAGAGCAGAGGCTTAAGTTCATGGGCTATTCACTGGTGTCCTTTAAACTGGCTTTGACGGTCAAATCAAGGTCTAGATCATTATTTTTTTTTCATGCTACCCTATAATATACTTATACTTCGAAGTTGAGTCATTTATTTTAACAGTGAGTAGATCTGATCAAAAGAAATGTTTTTTTCCTTTACCATTTTTCTGGTAAAATTAAAGTAACAAAGTTATAGCCCTTTGGAAGTTTGAGTACCGCCCTGTCTCAATAATAATATCATGTGCTCGTGTTTGGCAACAACGGATATAATCCGCCTTATCGGTTCATCGCATCGGAAACAAAAAAGTGAAAGAATTTGGAACGATGTTTTTACAATTATTTTATTCGCTTCAGTTATACATACAGTCAGTGTCAGTCGGTAAGGCGTGTGAATAGTGTCTGTTGCGTGGCTCAAACGAAATAAAAAAATGGTACATGTTTATGCGGATCGGTTTCCCAATCGAGTGCAACCAACCCCTCGTGCCTTTGTTAATGTAGTACAACGGGCTCGTGAATCAGGTGACTTAAGACCTCACAGGGGACCTCACGATCAAATGCAGGTCTGCACTGAAATACTTGTCGGGAGGATACTTTATAAAACAAGGTAAAAAAATTTTTTTATTTTTTTTTTTATTTTTACACACATATTTTGGTTTATCTTCCTTCTACAATCATTATCTGAAAATGAATGACTCAACTTCAAAGTCACCCTGTATATAATTTGTTCTCGGAAACGCATGAGCTGCAAATTTTAGTTTTACGCATTGACCCTGGCCAAGGCAAAGGTCAAAATAATGTTCATTAAGGTCATATATAAACGCAAAATTTGTTGTTCTACCACATTCCGGAACCAAAGGTAGAATCCCTTATAAAAAATCATCTAAACCTTGATTTAATATTCAACATCATCATCACACTCAAGGTCACTACTGACTAGCCGGGGAAAATCCTGGACCACTAGTTCTTTTCACAGTTTTTGGCGCGTATGTAGTAGGCTGTGCAAGCCAATCCGTAACGCAGCTACTACTCGTTCTTGCACACACACATGCGATTGGTGGCAGATGACCTTTGTTTCCAATCTTTTTCTGAAGTTTTATATCGAAGATCAACATGGGTAAGCACAAAGCACACGCCCATGAGGCGCAAGTTGTCGTTATGACAATGACATGCATGTAAATGGAAAACTCATATGTTGGTGGATAACTTTTATGTAGGTGTGGCAACATTAAAAAAACATATGTCTTTGAGTTCACAAAAACAAACGTCCGCATATAGGAGCCGAATTCATATGTATGGATGAGGTAGGTGAAAGGAAGTATGAAATTAATTCCAGTAATTTGACATTGACCCGCCAAAAACTATGGAAAGACCTGTATTTTACATTTACAATCGTCTTGATAAAAATATCTCGCCGTTTCGTGATTTTTTTACCACACCCTGTATTACATGTACATTTCAATAATTGAAGGGTCGGCCGGAACAACGTTGTATATAACATTTTTCTATAGAATGAGATTTCCGTAAAACAACGTAGTATGTGCCTATTGGGACCCATTGACAACATAGACCCACCAGTTTACTCGCATCAATTACTGTGACGCGAATTTGTAAAGCGCGCCATTTCAGTCTTCCGCGTAACAACGTTGTATGTACGTAAGCAAAAAATAATATCTATGGTTTATGAACAACTCCAGTGGGTCAATGTCATTGCTAAAGCCAAAGTTAAAAATCCTTTTAAAGTTGTCTGGATGCACCAAACCTTCTTTGAGAATTTAACAGCTTTGGAATGTTGTATATGGAAATACCCCAAATGTAAAGTTACACAAGGATTGTGGCTGCAACTTACCGCTGATTCTCCAGCTACTTTGAGAATGAGAAAATCTCAAAATATTATGCAGCCCTGTAATTCATTTCCCATAAGCAATCGTAAAAGAAAAGAAACAATGACTTTTGCCACTGAAATCATCTGAAAAATTACCTCCGCTCAAGTATGTAACATTTTATGAGAAATTAACTGCAGCCCAGTAATATTTATTTAAGTTTCAGTTTTGGTTTCGAAACACGTTGATGAACTTAGAACGTGTTTTTTGTTATTAAAAATATGTTACTGTGTACTTTGGTTCCCTTAATAAATAGAACTGCTGAAAATACTTGTTTTGCTTAGTCATTTACAGCCTCGCTGTAACAACGTTGTAAGTAACGCGATCATACAACCTTGTTACATGCGTTTTCCATAAAAATGGTTCCCATAGCTGCAAAATAGGTATCACATTTTTAAATTACAATAACCTTGTATAACTATTATTCCATTATTGTGCTGGCCAACTAGAGTCGCAGTCATTTGAAAAAAAATGTTCAAATTTGTTTCTCTTAATTTCGGCCACTGAGCTGTTTTGTTACATACAACGTTGTTCCGGCCGACCCTTCAATTATTAAATCTAAGTGTACGTCCGTACTGAATGCGGGGTAACTGGGGCCAAACGCGGGCGTTGCGAGCGGTGGCGTGCCGTGTCCAAAGTGACACGCGAGCGCTTATACTGGTTCGACGGATCATCAAGTTCCAAGCTATGGACGACGATTCAATATTTTTACTAGCTAGTACGATCCTGAGATGAGAGGTGTTGAACATTCGATATGGTGTGCACGGAATAAACAAAAACAGAGAAACAACCAAATTTTTTGAGTACACTAGAATGTCCGGTCAACATTAGACTACATCCTAAGTAAAATATATGTGGCGTAGATGTTTACTTTGCCAAATAGGTGGTTTAGATTGAATTACACTTATAAAAAATCCAGTATCCGCCATAACAATACAATAATACTCGTGCATACGCCGAGCGACAAGACCGAACTGTTTTTTTCACCGCCGCCTCCGCGCGTTAGGTCGCTTGCTGATTAGGCCCCTAGTGTGGACAGAAAGCGCGGAATGGGACATTTGAAAACTACGCGCGCTGTCGCCCTAGGCTTCCGCCTCAGTCACCTCACTATGGACGCAAAGGCTTGCAATATGGACGCACACTAACACTATTTGTTTATTTCAGGGTCCGCACGGATCGCAACGGTGGGGCATGGTGTCCATTGAAGCAAGCCACCGAGGAGCCCGAAGAATGGATCCAGATCGATCTACGTAGCGTCCACATGATCACGGCCACAGAAACACAAGGACGCTTTGGCAATGGCCAAGGGATCGAGTATGCAGAAGCATATATGATAGAATACTGGAGGCCTAGGATTGGAAAATGGATTCGATACCACAATATCATGGGGGAGGAGGTAAGTGAATTACGAGTTTTTTTAAGGGGAATATGCTACCAAGGACATTACACAGCCGGAACGTCATACAGGGTGTTTCCTAACTACGAATCGAAACTTCAGACGTTGGTTCGGTAGGTCGTTTTAAAGGAAAGTTCCTTTGAACATATGTCCGGAGTTGTTTAGTTTTTAAGATACAGGCCATTTTATAAAATATTGCAGCGCCCTTGTAAACCACAACTTTAGGATACCAGTGAGACACCCTCCTAACAAGCCGATAAGCGCCGCTTAGGTAAACAGAGTAAGCCGACCGTGCGTGAGTGCTTGCGGTCATCTAGAAGGTTCGGCCGAGCTCCGAGAAGCCTCGAGACCCGTCTAGAAGTATCTGCCGCCATATAGAGATGCAAGAAGATCTGATGAAGTCTGAGAAGAGCCAAGGGTTTTCAAGAAGGTCCAATAAATTGGTGAGGTCTTTGGACTGGTACGCGGTGGCGTACACCATTGACGACGGAAGAAAAGGAGTTCACCAACATTATAACATTCCTCTTTCATAACTTCCTTTCAACAACAAAATATATTCTCAGATACATGGTTGTCCTATGGGATCTGTTCTATCACCAATTTTGGCACAATATGTTATGGATGATCTGCTTGATACTGTTATTCCGACACTACCCTATAAAATCTTCTTCATAAAAAATACGTAGATGATATTATTTTATGCCTCCCCTCCAGACGACTGGATGGTATTGTCGGGGAATTCAACAGCTATGACCCCTACATCCAATTTACCATTGAAAAAGAAGATGAGAACCTGCCTGTCCCCTTTCTTGACACAAGACTCATCCGCACCAACAAGAATAGTTTATTGGTACATTGGTACCAGAAACCCATGACCTCAGGCCGGTTCCTCAATTTTAGGTCATACCATAAACTAAGGATTAAAATCAACTTGGTGAAACAGATGAAAACAAGGGTAATCAGCATCTCAGATAATACTTTCCATACTTCAAATTTACGGAAGCTATCAAAACTGTTCATTAACAATGGTTATCCGATCAACAAGATTTTGTTCAGCTCTCCTCCCAGTATTTTACCAAACTCTAATGATACAAGCAATAGTCTCACAACTCCTAATAACAGAACTGCTAGAATTCCCAAAAACACCAATTCAAACAATACAACCGCCATCCAAAATTCCAGATCTGGTTTTGCTGTCCTGCCCTATATCAAGGAACTGACACCTAAGCTGATCAGATTATGCAGTCCGTTGAACTGTCGAAGTGCTTGCAAATCCGTCCTCACTATAAACTGCATTTTTTCAAAGATGAAAGACAAAGTCCCGCTGCTTGCCTTAACCAACACAGTCTACTCTATCAATTGCAATAATTGCAACCAAATATACATAGGTCACACCTCCAGATCTCTAAAAGGAAGGATTACATCATACAAAAGTGGAAAATCTTCCACTTCAAAGCAGACGACAGGTGTCGGAAAGGCTACTCCTCCCTCCAAAACGGGGAAAAGAGCCTCCCGACCACGGCCTTCACCGAGTCCGAAATCCGGAGTTGGCCAGGGAGGTGCCGGTCGTCAGGCACCGGTTTTCTGACGTCGGGGTCAGAAGCAAAGGACTTCGCAACGCGCTTCGGGCTGCGAAGTTTTGGGCTCCAATCCTCAAATATTTGGGGATCACCGAAGACGACGGCAAGAAAAAAGTGGCAAAGAGTCCTCTGTCACAGCTCGCAGGCTCTCCAGAGGAAGCTGCAGGAGGTATTGATTTATAGTGTTAACACCTAACGATGGTATCTGTCGTTATCAATAAGCCCGATGTGTCCGTCCGGTTGGTTTTATATTTGTATTAAGTGCTCCCATCCCCGCGTAGAGAATTGCCGAAAGCTAGAGATTACCGTCAAAAGAGTTAACTAAAGCTTAAAAAGTTTGCCTTTTTCCCAATTAACAATTAATTGTGTATATATATATATATATAGCAAAAAATGTAAATTAGTAAACTTGAATGGAAAAAATTTATCTAATCAACTGGTGTCTAAATCCTTCTGCAGTGGAGTATTAAAACACAGTCATGTTGTTGCATCGTTTTTAACGTATGATCCAGTTTTTTGATCACCTTACCATGTGCCCTCTTTTACATTTTTTAACATCGAATACTAGCACCATTCTCACTGACAGACTCCTGATGATGGCAGCATAGAGTAAGTAGAAGACATTATTAGAGTTTAAAGTATGTAGTATATAGGTACTTAATTTAGACTATTTTATGTATTTCCAAATACTGGTTGAGTATATTGGCCAATGGCTAGACTCAGGCATTTGCATCATACTAGTGTTATGCTGTGATGCTAATGTTGCAATTAAGACAATTTATTATTATTATTATGGATCGAACTTTTCTGTCGTGTATGCCTCACGCAGCCGCTAAGTGCAATTTGACAAAAACAAGCAATCGATCTTCCAAAAGCATGAGAAATAACATTAATTGCTACACATAAGCACGATTTTAGAAATGACCCGCGCGAATCAAAATTTATGACCTAGCCTCAAAATCAACGAGTCAAAAAGAAGGATTTCTGTCCTGCTCGAAACATAAGATCTATGGCATTTGTCACCGACTTCTTGAATCTACATGTGTTGCCAACATCAATATCAGCACAAAGGCACTCGTTGATTGAAGAAGGAAATCCAATACGGCATAAATGAAATTCGGACATATTTGTACAAAACGGTCATAGAAAATATCGATAAACGAAGGCGCATGTGTCCGCCGACGAGATCATTGTATGCCTGAGTACTTTTAAATGTTGCATGATTTTTGCGACACCCTTTGAATAGGAACCTAAAAATGAAAAGAGAAAACAAACGAAGTGCCACCTGAAATGCGACTTTGAGGGTGCACCCACATGGATACGTAGTCATCGCCAAAAGCAAAGTAAGATGCTCTTTCCTACAACTTAATAACACGGATTGATAATCACCAGTTTAATTTAGTTTTCACTCCCACTATGCCAGCAGTGTACTGTACCATTTAAGGTAAGATTTATCTTACGTCCACTTGCTACCAAGAAGCGCTTCACGATTCTCTTTGCTACGGAACAAGCAATGAAACAAGCACCCTACAAAAATGATATCTGTCAACGGCCGTTTACAAAAGTAATTACCGAAAAATGATAAATCGCAACAAAATAATTCTTCTTGGAAAATCGTAATTGTTCTAGAAGCCCCCCAGTCTGCTTCAAAGTGATTAATGACATGACAGCCTCTATTATAATTATGAGGATGAGGCCCATGCAAACGCAGTCAAAAATCACCGCGACTGTCTTTGTACAAAAGCCCAAGGTTCCGAAATATTGCAGCGATTTATCACGACGTAATTTCTCAGATTTAAATTTTCCTTGGTCAACGATTCAGGACTATGAGAAACTACATCGCGTAGATGAGGTCTTCCAAAAGCTATAAGCAGAAGCTCTTAGACAGTGTTCCTCCTCCCCCAAAAGAACACTGCAAAGAGAGAAATAGGCACACACTCTCGATATTTTTCACATTTATGCTTTTTCAAAATGCTATTTTGATAACTGGTTGTTCGACTTGACATCATCAGCCGGGAACGCCCATTTCCACGTACGGTCTTGTTTAAGCCGCCAAAATTTTCAGAAATATTTAATACCCTATCAAATACCAAGTAGAAGACATTATTACAGTTTATAGTATATAGTTTATACTTAGACTATTTTATGTATTTCCAAATATTGGTTGAGTATATTGGCCAATGGCTAGACTCCGGCATTTTTATCATACTAATGTTATGATGTGATGCTAATGCTGCAATTAAGACAATTTATTATTATTATTATTATTATGGATCGAACTTTTCTGTCGTGTATGCCTCACGCAGCCGCTAAGTTGGCAGTTGGGCCACGGAGGTGGAGAACGACGAGGTTCGTCAGGCTCTCCAGAGGAAACTGCAGGAGATAGAAACGACGTTCCGGTTTTGCCCCCAAAATTGCTTCTCGTTAATTTTTAATATGTTCGGGTGTATTGATTTATAGTGTTAACACCTAACGATGGTATCTGTCGTTATCAATAAGCCCAATGTGTACGTCCGGTTGGTTTTATATTTGTATGAAGTGCTCTCATCCCCGCGTTTGGCTGCAACCTCAACGACGACTCCTGATGAAGGCTCCATAGAGAATTGCCGAAAGCTAGAGTTTACCGTCAAAAGAGTTAACTAAAGCCTAAAAAGTTTGCTATTTTCCCAATTAACAATTAAGTGTATATATATATATATATATGTGCAATCATCAAGTGGCTTCACGACGTAATGCTCTAATGTTTTTTAAATAATTTTTAATCTGTTTTTAACTTGTCTTGTCATGTTTTATATAATTTTGACCATTGTACCATGTATCCAGCTCTCACCATGTTACTGGACGTTTCCCTCATCCTATACGTAAACAACAATTAGCAACATCCTCACATACTACTGTAAGTTGAGTCAATTTAAATTCATTTTACACTTTTGTTGCTACTGTTATCATTGTAATTGCAGCTCCTGATGATGATGGCAAAGTCCATTGAAAGCTAGAGAGAATTAAAAAAAGTATAAAGAGTCCTATTTGCTTAAATTTTGTCGAAGTACCCAACAAAAGGCGGAAGCTTTAATTTTTCACCTATATATATATATATATAGCAAAACATGTAAATTAGTAACCTTGAATGGAAAAAATTTATCTAATCAACTGTTGTCCAAATCCTTCTGCAGTGGAGTATTAAAACATGTTGTTGCATCGTTTTTGACGTAGATCCAGTTTTTTGATCACCTTACCATGTGCCCTCTTTTACATTATTTAACATCGAATACTAGCACCATTCTCACTGGCAGACTCCTGATGATGGCCGCATAGAGCAAGTAGAAGACATTATTATAGTTTATAGTATATAGTATATACTTAATTTAGACTATTTTATGTATTTCCAAATATTGATTGAGTATATTGGCCAATGGCTAGACTCCGGCATTTGCATCATACTAGTGTTATGCTGTGATGCTAATGTTGCAATTAAGACAATTTACGAGTATTATTATTATTATGGATCGAACTTTTCTGTGTATGCCTCACGCAGCCGCTAAGTGCAATTTGACAAAAACAAGCAACCGATCTTCCACAAGCATCAGAAATAACATTACATACACATAGGCACGATTTTAGAAATGATCCGCGGGAATCAAAATTGGATCACACTCGACACAGTTCAGACGCCATCATGCATTGGAACAGTGAGGAGCGTGCGTTTGCCGAGCGGGGATGTTCTGTGATCGCCACCCAGCGCGTTTTTCGGAATCACTTTAAGTTACCCCCGATGGGCCCTGTCCCGGACCAGAAATATCAAGTGTTACGTCGGTCACTACGTCAGTCAAACAGTGAGAATGACAAGAATAAGAACTGGGGCCCCATCAGGTAACCTGAAAAGATTGAGGCAGAAAGAACTTCGACGTTGCGATGACCGCTCTGCGCGCAAACATGCGTCTGCCCTTGCACTTTCCGCTCGTTCTGTGAGGAGAATTTTTCAAGATGATCATGTACATCCTTACAGGATGGATTGCAGGAACTTTCTGAACGTGACATCATTTGAGAGCGTCTTATAAGTATATTTTCATTGCTGTGGATCCGTCAACAAACAAAAAATGTGCTACTGCAAAGTCACAGTGTAGTGTGCAATTTCTTCGAATTGGTCCCTGGTTCTTAAAGGAAAATGAAGTCGCAGTGACAGATTCTTTTTTTTACCGCTAGATGAGTTGAACTTACGGTACTCTTGCCAGAGCGCCTCGTCTCAATTAGGGGCAATTTAGAGTAGCCTGCCTACTCTCCCGATTTGCCCCTTTGTGATTTCTTTCTATGGGAATTTTTAAAATCCCGTGTTCATGTGAGTCCAAGGACCCTAAGATTTGAAGATCAACATCCAGGAATAAATTGCCAACATAACACCTGCTATGCTGCCAGAGATCGCTTTACTCAGTGTATGAAGAATGGGGGGACGTCACCTATCGGATTTATAAAAAAACAAAAATGTTATTCATACAATGGGGTTTATTAAGTTTTGAAAAAGGAAAGTTATGCTGCCGCACCCTGTACGACGAATTCGTATTATCTAATGTTTTGTGTCTAAAGCAGGACTTCTGTTCTGTTCTTAGTGATAGTATTTTATTAATATAGTATTAATTTTCTGTCAAATTGGTATTCTACCATCAAGTACTCTAAAGTCGACCCACAGACCTGGGCGACAATCTCACTTTCGCATAACCAAAAACGTCAATTCAATTTTCACTGTTTCCTTATTTGGATGGCATATCTATGAGAGTATTCTGATTTAGAGAGAATGATGACCTTGGACAGAAAATTCGAGCAAAGAAAATGACCACTTTCGTATGTACCGACGAAATTTCTTCACCAATCAAATATCTTCCCGAAGGTAGTGTTTTCTGGTTTTGCATAGAGTTTGGCTTTTGACATATATTTAAATTTCATGAACCTATGACAAAAAGTAAAACGAGCTGAGGTTCGATCTTATTCAATGCAATCAGATATTCATTTTATATTTTCATAATTAATAAGTACGGTCTTTCTTAACGACTACCCGTAGTTTCTGAGACGGCAGCGTCGGTGGATCAAACAGAGAAATCAAATTAAAAAGTCCTAAATTAATAATTTCCCTTGCTTCTGCCGACTCAGGCGGCTAGGGTTCATTGTCACAATTGCGAGCATTAAAGAAATTAAACTGAACGGAGAGATCTCGGAATCGAGAATTTCAACTACTTAAGCTTAATGAGAAAGTTTAATGCAAGATGGCATAATGCCCTGCTTTCATACACACAGCCCAAACATCATGGCGAGTTGTAGCTTTTTCTTTCTCCTCTTATTGCACAGAGCAGCGCTCATCTATTAATGGTAATATATGCAATCAATCAGACAATGTTTCCTCTACACCATCATCTGTGCCTGGCTAAAAAGTGTCTATGGAAGGGTTATTACATAACAAAAGCTGTGTGACCTTCAGGTAGGTCGACAGTATATTTTTGCAAAAGCAGGCACAATGATTACAATCTGATGAAATAAAAAATATTATTATACAATCACATGGCTTGGAATATAGAATAAAGATCAGTTTAGTTCAAACTAACGAATTCAGACTAGGTAAAAGAAGCAAGTCTACGATAGGTTTGTCTCCAAAATCTCTGTAGTTAGGAAGTGCATGCTACAGGTGGATTTTGAGATGTTTATTACAGTTTTATCATTAAATTCGTATGTCTAGTGCTATATTTTAAAAGTGTGAGTGTTTGCAGATAATTGTTGTGTTAGAGGGTTAGACAATTTCTGAACATGATTACTTCTCGCATAATTGGCAAAGAGCGACACAAGCCTAATGAAGGTAGATCTTTCCACCGATAAGTATCAATTGAGCATAACCATTGGTGTTACAAAAGGGCATTGCCCTCAAACCTGCGATTTCACCTGGGAATTTATTATGTATTTTTCAGTTCTTTTATTACATTGCTATAAAGTGCGAAGTCCCGTCTAATGTTTGCTAACAAAATTTCGCAGCACAACACTGAGGAAATACAAAATACTGGAGGTTATACGAATTATACTTTCATTCAAGTTCTTAGAAACATCCTTGTAATGACTTAACATTTTCTGCAAACCTGGTTGATGAATTTCAGTTAGAAAACGTCTATTAGGATAATTTTTAATAGCAGCAATTAATTATAATGCTCGCTTAGATATTTAATTTTAGTTTTCCCAACAACGTCGAAGTTCTTAAACTATGGCTCAAAAGAGATCACTACTGTGACCGGGAATTCTATAATTTTAGTTAGTCGAAAACTAAACTGTTGCTGATATACTTATTTGCATTTCCTAAGACTGTAATAGCGAAATCTTCCAAAGTCGGAAAAACGCACTACCTATTGACTAGGAGTGTCAATCCCGCGGTCCCGGAATCCCGGAAGAAAACCGGTCTCGAAAATCCCAGGATTGACTAATAATTTCGGTATTTGACCCCAAATTTTTTTTTAGGTCATAGTATATAATTTTATAAATGTTTTATTGATATTCATGAACCGTGGGATATCAAACTTCAAAAAGCAATAGTTACACATTCGGAATCATAGCAGAAGAATGCCAAAGGATTATCTGGTTTACTTAGAAAAGAAGTTCAGAAGATCTTTTTTTAAATGATGGAATCGTGGCAGCTTGCTTTAAAAAGCATACGATTATCTGTCAACAATTCAGCCTACTAGTGTAGAGTCCGAGAGATGATTTTCTTCTGTAGGATATATATGTAATAAAATCGGTTCAAGTCTAAAAGACGAAAATTTAAACGCACTCATATTTTTGCGATCGTATTTTAACAACTTATAATTGAATTTTTATTCCCAGTTCTTATGAATGTTTTTTAGATGTTTATTACTAAAAAAGATCAAATAATGTTTATTTTTATATACAGGGTGTCCGCAAAGTTGGGGTTTTCCTTTACACGACGTGTCGATCTTGAAAACATAAGCAATTTTTCTTAGTACCATATACACCAATGTCTTAAGGGAACCGAGCTAAAGGGCTCTGCAACATCAAAAATATCTGAATACCGTCCTGTAGCCGCGACCCGCGACATCACCGAGTGGTACAAGGTCACTGGCTCAACCCGACGACATAACTGGGTCGGGGTCAGTGTGTCAGGTCAGTATGCAACCTACAACCGACGGTTATGGTCACGTGTGTAGAGGTAAACGAAACCGTATAATCGATTGCGTTTCGAAAAAAAATAATAATGGCACACTCATACACCAATAATGAACTCGTTGATATGTTGTTAATTTAAGGCGAATGTCTTCAAAATGCTACAGAGGCTTCGCGAGTGTATGCAGATCGTTTCCCTAGACGACATCATCCAAGGCCCCGCAGATTTGTGTAGCTGGTCCAGAGAGTCAGGGATACGGGCCATTTGGAGGAATTTCGAGGTGGGCACAGTGGGAGGCCTAGACAACCACGAATGGTGCAAGTTGAAGAAGAACTACTGAATCGCGTAGACGAGAATCCCTGTGGCAAACGCTGCGTGAAGACGGGCTGTATCCGTTTCACGTCCAACGTGTACAAGCCCTTCAACCTGACGATTTTCCAGCAAGAGTGCGGTTTTGTGAGTGGTTGTTGCATCAACATGACAATAATCCGGACTTTTTGAAGTGCATATTGGTGACAGACGAATCTACGTTCACGCGTAATGGGGTGAATAACTTTCGCAACACTCATGTTTGGTCAGTAAAAAATCCGCACGATGTTCGTCGGGCACATTTTCAACAAACATTTTCGGTGAATGTTTGGGCTGGCATGGTGAACGGTATGCTCATTGGAAAATTTATTCTCCCAAATCGATTGGACGGGATTCAATACCTAGACCTTTTACGCAACATTTTGCCTTCCTTGTTAGAAGATGTGCGATTAAGTGTAAGACAAGCAATGTGGTTTCTGCATGATGGTGCACCGCCCCATTTTAGACGCGAAGTGCGTGAGTTTTTGAATGAATTATTTCCGAATAGATGGATCGGACGTAATGGATCCGTAGCGTGGCCTCCGCGATCTCCAGACTTAACACCATGTGATTTTTTTCTTTGGGGAGAAATGAAACGCTTAGTGTACAAAACTGAAGTGCATACGGTTGACAAACTTCGTCTCAGAATTGAACAAGCTGGTGCTTTCATTCGGGGGAGGGACTCCATTCTCAAAGCCTGCACCGATGCTTGGCTACGTCGTGCACGTACCTGTGTTTTTGAATCAAACGGCGATAACTTCGAACAATACCTATAAAGTACGTTTACCTAAAAACTGAAAACGCGGCAACGCCGTCATATTTGTTACCCTTGTTCGTGGACTGCACCACCGCCTGCGTCTGCTCGGTAGCGCATCAGCTGATTTCATTTTCTGTTGGAGCGGTATGATTTCGGGCAGAGACGTACTTAGCCCTTCTCGTCAACTGGAGAGTGAGTACTTTTTCCTTTATTTTTTTTACTTGGTCGCCCTCGTTTCACTACACATTACCTTTGTTATTTCAAGGGTAGTTGTTTCTGAAAAGGACAACCCCAACTTTGCGGACACCCTGTATATATATTTATTTATTTAACAAGTGTCACTCACTTAACTATTTATTAGGACACTTGTATCTATAGTCATTCTTTACAGTAATTATGCTTTGTTGAGTTCTTTCAATTTTTTAGTTAATTTCTGTTTTTTTTTTTTGAGAAATATAAGTTTAATTTTCAATTTTTTTTTCTGGATTGGTCCCCGGACCCCGGAGTAGACATGCCGAGCCTCGAAAATCCCTGGATACGAAAACCATTCGGGATTGTTACCCCTACTATTGACGAACCAATGGAAAACGAAAGAACGGTATTAAGCTACAATTTATAGCTACGAATACAGTATGAGGAGGCAATAAAGTTGAAACCATTTTCAAAATATGACAAAGATCAGAAGCCCTGAAGCGAAGATTTAACTCTACGAGTATATGAATTTATCGGAGAAAATTGAAAATGTGGTGAAAACCAAATAATGATGTAGAAATGTAAGTTTACGGAGGCTGCACATGATCAATAAATGGTGAATGTTGGATTAAAGATGTAGAAGAAAGGAAAGGACCACTGATAGAAAAAGTCAAGTATTGTCTCAAAGTAACACACATCAAAAGTATAAGACATCGCAGAAAGAAATTGTTGTGTGATGTGGCGATATATTTGTGCTCATATCAATGACAAACTTGAGTTAAGATCCTAGCAATTTCTTGAAACGCTTGAGAACAATTCCAAAAACTACAACACTAAACTTGTTTCTGATAAAGTACTGAAGATAGAGTTTTGTTCAATAGTGTGGTTTCAGCTTATCTGCGCTGAAATTAAATTGAAAAGGGAAATCAAGAGTTGAGAATTTCAGGCACTTAAGTTTAATGAGAAAATTTTATTGCAAAACGACATAACGTCCTCTTTCATACACACAGCCGAAACATCATGGCGAGCTGCAGCTTTTTCTCCTCTTTTTCCGTTTCTTTCAATAGAGCAGCTATCGTCTAATGATGAAAAGAATTGGGAGTGATTAAAAAGTCATTTAACGCTTCCATTACTCTTGTTCATAAGTTTTTATTGGGGTTCTTTTTGGATAATGGGATGCAAGTAGAAAGCTACCAAGCGTGAGACCAACTAGTTAGGCAATATTTTTTTCTGCACGCTGATATCTTGTACCAGGACAAAAATCTTTTTTGAATAAATGACAAAGGATGTGTAAATGCCTACCAATGACTCTTATTCGTTACAAATAAGTATGTTTGCATTTCCAATGCTTGCAATATCAACATTTTTTTTATACTCCAACTACCACGAAGGCCTAAGGCCTAAGCACCCATTGGGTACCGTGGGGCTTTAGGGGGATACATGGGAAAGGGGGAACGCCACGCGGCCTCTGGCGAGGGAACACGTGTGCATGCAACATGCACACATTCTGGCTCCGCCTACGAGAACCGCCGGGTGGTACCTCCGCGTTCGACAGTCAGAGACCGTCTACCACCTACGGACAATCACAACATCCATAGCCAAGAGAAAAATTCCTCCTGGGACGGGACTCGAACCCGCACAGCGCACGGCGACTGATCAGGAGACCGAAGAGTCTATTACTGCGGCCACCGCTGCGTTTTGAGTATACTATAAAATTTTCGAGATATCTCAAATGGTCTGTCTTTGTGTTTAAAAACAAAGTTGTCAAGTCCTTAATGGAAAACCCTTTATACGAGTAAGTTCAACAAGCTTTCACTAGCACTGAGCAGCTATCTCTTAGCGCTGTCTAGAATAATTCTTTAGCTCAAATGCTGAGTGTCATCACAAAGAACTCAAACACTTGATTCAAACATCCAAATTCATAATTTCAAAAGGCTCCTGTGAAATGACATAAAATGCAAGTCACAGTAAACGAAATCCAAGACCATATTAAAAATCATCGGATATTCGGTGGAAAGAATCGATCGAAGTGTTGAGAAATAACTAACGAAAGGGCCGATTCCTATAATATATTTATGTAAGCATAGGTCCGTTGCTCCGTCATCTAGATCGCTAGAATTTAATGTTTCATCGTTTGGGATTTTGCGTTCGATTACTGCGAACTGCTTATATGATTTTGCCTAAATGTTCGGCGATACGCCTAGAACTATGTTAAAATCTAACATATTAACAACATTTTTTTAGTAAAACACTTTTCAGCCTAAATTGTATACGAAACATATCTGAACTTGCTACTTATGATTTTTTTTTTTAGAAACACGCAAGCAATCACCCCTTGGCCAAGAGCCTTAATAACACTGTTTAATAAGAGCACACCAGTCTGAAATTATAGTAGCGACATCACATCAACATCACAGAAAAGCAATCGTGGATTCATTAGCAATAGTCGCTGTTGTGTGGTTGTGTGCTCATATTTCATTCGAATTATACCTGTACCAGCTGCAAATCATTGGCCAAAACAATAACTTCCCCCGTCCAACTGTCGCCACAGAATCGCTTCAGTTTATCAAAACAATCAGCCCGTCATTTTCGAACGACGTCGCCGACGAATCGCGTCATTTGTATCAATTAACAAGCGAACATGGCGCGACATCCAACTTTGTTAATTTATAGGTATATTTTGCCACCCATTTGCTTTTACAGGATGATTCGGATTAGTCTCAAAATAGACCTAAACCCAAATTCAAGCCCTTCATAACAAAACGCTATTAATATCGAGAATAACCATCAAATATGGAAAGGTCAAGTTAAGTCACTACATATAGAGAGTGCTCCGGGCTTAAACGGACACGGTAAAATGGTAAATAGTATGGACTCATACTAGGTCTGTAAATTAAGTGACTGGCAACGTAGAGTTCGATCTGGCAACACTGGAGGCGCCTGGAGGGGAGGCAGGGGAACATGTGATTCCCTTCTGTACAAGTTTGAACTCGCCCGAGTCGAGGCACAAGTGAGAGAGTCGATTGAAGATGAACCAGTCGAATACCATCATTTTCAAGAACCGATGAAAATATCGACAGAAACAGGCATCCTTTGCATTTAGATCGTCGGTTAGCAGAATGAACGGAGAAGAGTTAAAACAAGTTAAAAGAAATTAAGGAAAAATCAGTCTCATCACTTAATTTGCAAACCTCTTATCTGAAAATAAAGACGCTCTAAATTCATTTTTTACGGATATGTATTTGTTTAAACCGGCCAAAGACTGAATACCACATATCTCAAGCGCTATCCGATTTGACGTTACGCCTAGGTAACTTTGTTATTGTGCAAAATGTCCATAACCGGTTCAATAGTACCTGGCATATGTGATATTAAGATTTGTTGTGTTAAGATATATCACCTTTGTTGTCATTGTGTTGTTGTCTGCAGACATCCATTATTTTTGTTTTAGTCGTATCAACTCGCTATCCAACTAAACTTCCATCTGTTTAACTTTGATGTACGGCCACAATGCGCGCCTTTTGGTTGGCTACAATGTCGATATCATCTGTATAGGCACTTTGTTTCCCATTCAGCAATATTCCTTCCTTTACTATTGCTACCGTATTGAAGAATAGAGAGTGATAACGCATTTTCTTGTCCTTAATTAATCAGCGAAAATAGTCTAATTTCCTAGTCAAAGCAGGACTGCGCAACATGAGGATTGACTATCAATAAGCATCCCAGGGTACCGGGACTCATTCGCTACTAGCTAAAAAGGACGAAGACGGGCTCGAAAACTCAGCTTACAAACAGAAAGAATGTTTCCTAAAAGAGTTCACCATTCAAGATATTTTCTTTTGATCGACTATCTTGTAAGCAAGTTATCCTATATTTTTTTCTACAAACTCTCGACTGACTTAAAGGTTAATCGCCATGAAGAAGAAAACTTACTCGTATTACAAAGGAAAACCTACTAACTTTAAAAACATTGATAGGCCCCAAGTCTCCAGAGCTACCGGTACCGACTAATTTGCAGCAGAAGACGTCAAACGAACGCCATGACGATATTCTCGAAGAGGCAATTTACGGAAGGAAACCAGCGTCTGTGAGTAACAACCAAGACAGGAGTCCGCGTGCAATTATGCTAAAGTTGCAGACCTAATTTGTATATTGTGTGTTATTTTGACCAATGACTACATAAAAGCCCTGGGATCTAAATTGAAGGAAACACGTAGGCGTTCGCAGAAATTACTTTTTATGTCACGTTTCCTTTCATTCTACGGGATTCTTTAATTTATCCCCGAGGACACACGTGCGACAAAGCCGTGTATATGTCTGTGTTAATTGGATCACATTTTTTCAGTAACAATGGCGTTCACGTGAAATTCAGGAACCTGGAACTATAATGTGGAACACAGTGTACAGTGAGGATTTACAAACAGATTAATCTAATATCGATATAGCATAAATTAGCACAATACCATGACAAAATTGAAAATGGAGTAAAAAAAAGCATCAGAAACAGGACATCTCTAACGCGATAGAGGGATCAAATGGAGACCCTGAAGGGGAAATCCCTACAAGAAGCTGGCCATCTAGATGGCATCCCAGCCAATAGAGACAAGCTAATAATATTTTGATCTTCACCATGCTCTGTGGAAGACCAAACAAACCAATGTGGTGATACTAGAGTTATATTTCAAATACTTAAAATCTCTACAATACAATCCAAATCAAAGTCGTTGTTAGAAAAACCTCGGGAATGGGGTGAAAGATCGTCAACAATGCTGGTATACCGGAGATTTTCAGGAATGCAAGAACTGATTCAACTGTTGAAGATGGAGAAAAAGCATCATGATTTGTGATTTTAGATAATAAATAAATAATGCTAAACATTTTCAATACAATTTATAATTACATATTATAATATAAAACATAAAGATGAAAAATCATTGGCATGAATGTTTCTCGTATTGGAAGCAGCTACTTAAGATAACATTTTCACTATATACCGCATAAATCGGCAAAAGCTCAAAGTGTAATTTCGATTAGTACACGTTCAAATACAGAAATGCTATATACCATCAAGAACGGAATATCTCTTACAAGAAGGTAATATCAAAAGACTAGGCAGAATCGCAGTCAATAAAGACAGAAAGCTAACAAAATTTAGAGGTGCTAACCTGTATCAAGGGATCAAGAACTTTAGAGGAAAAAGTTCTTCTTCGTGGGAATGATGGAAATTAAATAGTGCAAAACATTCAATGTTTATTTGGAGATATGCGCTATCGAGCTTAATATAAAACAAAGATGAAAAATCATTGACATCCATGTTTCTAGTATTGAAAGCATCTATTTAATATGTGCTAACATTTTCACTTATATACCACTAACCTCTGTCAAGGGTTCAAAGACTTTAGAGGAAAAAGTTCTTCGTGGCAATAGTGGAAATCAAATAGTGTAAAATATTCAATGTCTATTTAAATATACATATGCACAAGATGATATGCAAAATGGTGTGCACTCTTGCGGGTCCCACCCCAGAGTTGCCGCTATAGTCGCATAAGTGCAGCGAGAATCTTCTTCAATTAACCGCTGAACTTTACCAATGTTTTCTGGAGTCACACTAGAACATAGCCTACCACTACGTTCTTCATAAGCCAATGAAACACGCCCCCTTTGAAATTCGGCATACCAGCGAAACAAACTTGCCCGAGACGGAGCTTCATTACCAAATGGCTGTTGTAACCGTTCGATTCATTAATGTTCAGTTAAACAGACTGTAAGCTCGTGGTAAATCATAGCGCGATAACTCCATGTTTCGTCTTAAATTTGTTTACACCATGTGCACTTTAAGACGCTTGCAAATGAACTGATTGCGTAGACTTACTAATAGAGGACTGCTCTTTCTAATAGTGCACTGTTGCCGGTTTTAACTAGTATAGTTAATGCGCATCTCAAGATATACAGCGTGCCTCTCGTATACCGCATAGATTGACAAAAGCTGAAAACAAAGTGTAATTTAGATTACTCCACGTTCAAATCAAGCAAATATATCAGCAAATACAGAAATGCAAAATACCATCAAGAACAGAATATCTCTTACAAGAAGGAGATATCAAACGAAGACTAAAGAGGATCACAGTCAATAAAAGCAAGCAAGATAATAAAATTTGGTGAGCCACTAACCTCTGTCAAGGGTTCAAGAACCATAGAAGAAAAAGTTCTTTGTGGGAATGATGGAGATCAAATACTGTAAAATGTTCAATGTATATTTTAAGATGTGCGCCATCGAGCTTAATATTAATATAATAAAAAATCTCGGCATGTAAAAAGGTAAAAAAATGAATCTGAAATAAATTGCGACTTCAAACTTGGCGAAGCAAAGTGCTTCGATCTCGATAAACTCAGCTTCGTGAAATTTGAAAAAGCAATTACCAGGTTTGCTTTTCTGATGGACAGAACACAATTAGCAACCCAATGTTGAAAGACCCTCTAATTAAAGGAGCATTCTCTACATTTAAAAGTACATTCAGACCAATTAAATATCCGTTATGTACAAAGAAGCCTACACGAGAGCAAAGCATGCAAGTCAAAAGAGCTGTATCCGGTGTTCAAAAAGATTCTTGTCAAGTTATTTCCGTACTCTCGCAATTTACTAATAATATCGTATAACGTAAGGACATTTACATGTGTGGCGCACAAAGAGGATGAAATGTCACAGCACCAAATTGCATTATGAAGAAAAATACACTAAAAATTATAACGGGAATTCTGGATAACAAATCATGTTTAGCCATTACAAGGGAGCTGTTAGTAGTATTTTTTCAATAATTAGACTTAGTGAACACATCTGTCTCGGAGGATGATTGGGTGCCAAACACTAGTGCGGTTGCTAATATTTTCAAGTGCTAACTGTATGCAACAGACATACGTGTAGCAATTATACAGGGTGTTTCAGTTTATTGTTGCATAACTTTAAGATTCGATAGAACTTTTAAAATTAATGCATAAAGTCTATATAAATATGGGTCGAAAAATGCGTGGCTTCCGAAATACATGGTGTTTAAATTTACTTTCTAAAATTGTTTTTTTTAAATATTTCGAACAATATTTAACGTATAACAGTGAAAATTGGTATACAACGGTTTTTTGGTACAACAAAACGAACCAGTTTACTGTAATCGCTAGAGAGCGCTCTCTACTGTACCTGTAGTGTATTAAAGTGACCGAAATTTTTTTCTTAGTGCAATTTTTTGCTTTTTGAACAAAAAAACTGATTCTTCGCACTTTTCAACATAAAAAAGCTCTCTTGTGAATTTTCGTTATAGTTAGCCGTTTTTGAGATATTTCGATTTTTAAGGTTCGATGCATTTTTAACTATTTATTATAAAATAACGTTAAAAAGTCAGTATCTCGATAATTTTTAGAAGTAGGCTGTGCCTGCAAATATTTTTGAAATTGAAAGCAGAATAAGGTTAAACGTCAATTAGTTGACAGTTAGTTTTGGTGTCTGTTGAAACCTGAAACGTTTTTTTGCAATTGTCCGCATACAGTTCGGGAAAGAAATTTTCAGCATGAATTTAGTGTGAACGTGTGGATTGGTATCTACCGTAATCGACTATTTGGACCCTACCTTTTGCCTGCAAGGTTAAATGCTGCGACCTTCTTGGAATTTTTAAAGGCTGAACATGCAAATATGTGGGATGATGTTATGTTAGATTTAAGAAGATTGGCCTGGTTCCAGCTTGATGGTTGTCCAGCTCATTATTCGAGAATAGTTAGAAACTGGCTGGACGAAAATTATCCAGAAAGATGGATCGGCCGTGGAGGACCAGTCGCCTGGCCTCCACGATCCCCTAACCTAAATCCATTAGATTTTTTTGTGTGGGTATTTCTAAAAGAAAAAGTGTACCAGACTGCCGTAACCACTAGAGATATGCTAATAGACAGAACCAGGAATGCATGTGATGAAATAAGGCCTTATTTTTTATTAAAATTAAACAAATTAATATTCTGTTTTTTGTGTTTATTTGGAGTTAGGAATTATTGCTGTGTTTAAAAACACAATCTAAACGATCATCTTAATTACTTGTAATGCCCAAATCGAAAATGTAAAAAAAAATATTATTTTCCCATAAATAATTAAAAATGCATCGAACCTTAAAAATCGAAATATCTCAAAAACGGCTAACTATAACGAAAACTCACAGGAGAGCTTTTTTATGCAGAAAAGTGCGAAGAATCAGTTTTTTTATTCAAAAAGTAGAAAATTGCACTAAGAAAAAATTTTCGGTCATTTTAATACACTACAGGTACAGTAGAGAGCGCCCTCTAGCGGCTGCAGTAAAACTATGCCCATGTTTCGTTTTGTCGTACAAAAAAACCCTTGTATACCAATTTTCACTGTTATACATCAAATATTGTTCGAAATATTTAAAAAAAACTATTTTAGAAAGTAAATTTAAACACCCTGTATTTCGGAAGCCACGCATTTTTCGACCCATGTTTATATAGACTTTATGCATTAATTATCGAATCTTAAAGTTATGCAACAATAAACTGAAACCCTGTATATTGACCCCGTTTAAAAAAAAGTTATCTTAACAAATTAAATTTGAAGGTTTTCTCTAAATGAAGCTAATTAACTTCTTTGAGTTTCTGGTGGAATTAGGAATTACCCCGCCATTATGGAGCGTTTAGCGAAACTGACGAAGTTGAACTCCCCGGCCTCTCCTGGGAGCAGTTCAACAGCACACTCTTGCTTTCAGTCAAACAAAAGTTCCCGTTTACTGCTGCTGTTTGTCTTTCGATTGTCTCCCCGTCTCGGTATTCCGCAGAGATTAAAGATGTTCAAACATCAGAAACATAGGGATAACTGTACAAGAGATACTGGAATGTATATGTATACGAGCCGCGTATGATCCTACAAAGCAACTATGATAAAACCATATGCTGAAATGTTAAGACCAAATTTCTATTCTCCATATTCGCATAGCTAAGGAGAGATGTAGATGTTTCCAACATGGATTGGAAGAAATAGGAAATTTACTGAGCCAAATAAAGAAGAGGATGCAACTATTGATTTGGAACCAACCAACCTGATCGAAATCGGAAAACATGTGAGCGACTCAACAAATCATTGTGCTTTAGGATATGATAACATTGATAAACGAAATATTACTTTAACCTAAAATATCGATAGCCCTGAAGAAGGCGAAAATTATATCCCAAGAAATTAAAGTACGGATTTGACTATACTTATGTATAATCAAAAAAAATAACTAGCCATCAATCCAGTGGCGGCTCGCCCCATGACGCAGGTGAAGCGCTGCTTCACCTGCAATTTCAAAAAAAATATATTTTTTTTATTTTGAGATTTATAAAAAAAATTCATTTATATCTTAAAAAATTATTTTTCGGACATTCTTTATTTGTATTTGCGATCAACAGAATACTGAGAAACCCCGCAACCAACAACGCGCCTACGTTTGCGCTTAATTTGGCGTGTTGAAACAGAGACCTGAAGCAGCTTTATTTGCACCGCATTGCTGCGTCCAGTACAGATACGAGCTAATACGACGGTTGCCATGACAACGGCACGCGCGCTTCCGTTTTGGCCGAGGCAAGTGAAGCAAATTATGAATTTGCGTCTAGTCTGCTCTGCATTACTACCGATATCGTATTGTGTCGAGGTTAGTTTTCATTGTTTTGAACAATGTTTCCTGTCTATGATACGGTTTGTGTTATGTTGGAAAAATCGTTTTCTCAATGGAGTAATGATGATAAAAAAGACTTTTTAAACTCCGAAAAACCTTCTCCGATATTAAATGTAAATAAAACCGCTAAAGTTAAGGACAAAGTGTACAGTCGAAATTTTAAAAAATCGTGGTATAGTGAGTTTGCATGGTTATGTGGTAGCTATTATTTAAATAAACTTTTTTGTGTGCCGTGTTTGATTGTAAGTGTTAAAGCAACCGTGTGGAGCAAGTACGGTTTCAATGATTTCGGGAATGTGACTCGTGCTCTTCGTAAACATGAAGGATCATCGGATCATATGCGTTGCGCACTAGGTTTTTCAAAATTGAAGAAAAATCTCACTACTATTGAGGATGCTTTACGCGAAAATTCCAGGCTGTATATTAAACAGTTTAACGAAAACGTGCAACTTAATAGACGTTTCATGGAATTGCCAATACGCGCTGTCCTTTTTTTGGGCAAACAAGAACTGGCGTTTCGTGGCCACAACGAAGAGACGACTTCTATTAACCGTGGAAATTTCAAAGAGCTCCTAGAAGCATTTGTATCTATAAGCCCTGTAGACATTCAGGAGCACTACAAAAAAATTGCCTCAATATTTGCGGGCAATTCTAAAACCATTCAAAACGAAATTATTGACTGCATTGTCAAATGCATTGATGAATATGTGGAAAATGAAATAAAGGAATGCAGTTTTTTTCCATTCAGGTGGATGATTCCACCGATATTGCCCACAAATCGCAGTGCAGCATAATAATCCGTTATGTCAATCTTGAAGGAAAACTTGTGGAGAGATTTTTAGGATTTCATGATGTAAGCTGCAGCCGAACATCTGAAGCATTATTTAACCTCGTGACAAGGTGTCTACAAAATTTTGATTACAAAACAAAACTCGTTGGACAATGTTTCGATGGTGCAAGCGTCATGTCCGGACAGTTAAATGGTCTTCAGGCTAAAATAAAGGAACAGGCACCCCAAGCAGTTTTTGTTCATTGCCTCGCACACCGCATGAATCTAGTGTTACAACAAAGTTGCAATAGTATTACAAAATGCCGCATTTTTTTTGCAACTATAAGTGGTTTACCGACATTTTTTCACCATTCTCCGAAACGAACTAACGTAGCAGACTCAATAATAGGACGTCGAATACCTGTTTCCGTTATTACGCGATGGACATCAAATTCTAAAGTTATCAGTTTTATAAATAAGGAGTGGGATTCCTTAAAGCAAGTGTTTACTGAAATTATTAATGATCCAACCTCCGATCAAGCCTCGGTTAGACAGAGCGACGGATTTCTAAATAAATTCCATGACTTCGAATTCGTGCTTTTGGTTGTTGTTTTTAACGAGATCTTTGGAATGACAGATATACTATTCGACACACTGCAAAAAAAATCTTTTGATATAAACCTTTGCATTAAGCAAATTAAAAGTGTTCAAACACAATTAAACAAGAAGAGAAATGAAGAAACATTTAAGAATATTTTCGAATTGGCTGCATCAAAAACAAGTGTACAAACGGAACACCGCGACGGCAGGACAAGAGTAACATTGTCTCGGGATCAAATTATTGAAAGATATAGAGTGCTGTATTTTGAAATTTTGGATACCATTTCTCTGCAAATCACGACCCGTTTCCAAGATATGGAAAAGCTTCATTTTGTGACGTTAATGGACACTTCGAAGTTCAAAACATATTCAGAAAAATTTCCAACAGAAGCCCTAAGTAATTTGAAGGAGTTTTATTCAAATACATTCACAGATTTTCAGAGACTGAAAAATGAATTGCAGCTGATCTATAGCGATGATCAATATCAAAATATGGAACCCCGCTTATTAAAGGAATCGCTTTTTGAGAATCGAAGTATCTTCAAGGAGGCATATAAGCTTTTGTGTTTAATACTGACCATTCCATCAACAAGTGTTTCGACAGAACGCAGTTTTTCATGCCTTAAGCGAATCAAAAGTTATCTACGAAGTACCATGTCGGAAGATCGGTTGACGAACTTGGAAAAAATATCGATCGAAAAAGAATTATTAAATGAACTGATAGTGTCACAGCCGTTTTACGATGACGTTATAAATAAGTTTTCTAATTTGAAGGACCGACGAATTGCTCTCATATATAAACAATGAAAAGTGCCTGATAATCCTGACTTTGTTTTCGAGTTACTGAATTTAGGTAAGTTATTTCATGTTTTTTTTTTTTGTGTATGCGCTCTACATGGTATGGGGGGGGTCGGTCAATCCTGCGTCACCTATTTGTAAAATCACGAGCCGCCACTGATTTATTATTAATACACGTTACAGCAATAATATGTAATAAGCCCAATTTAAGGATCATTCAAAAATAGACCAGTAGACTGTAGTAAGGTTAACCCAAGAGTTAATTCCGAATTATGTTACTTCAACAAGATGGGGCCTCATGTCATACTGACAATTTTTTGTGGGGATTTGTTAAGATGTATCGAAGAATACGTAGAACTTAATGACCTGAAAAGGAAAACTTCTAGCTATTGGTGAAACTGAGCGGCAATTGTGTCAAAAGATTACTGGAAGAAATTTGAGAATATTTGTAAGGCCTAAGAGCCCATTCACGCAAGCGATTTATGTCGAGCAACATGATGCTGCGCGTTTTGAAATATCAATCGTACCTTTCTTCTCGCGCAATTTGCTGGTAATCTCGCGCGAAATGGTTTGACTTCTATTGGTAACGATGATAATCAAAGTCGCGCGACATGGTTTAGGAGTGCGATAAAATATTTCCATTATCCTTTAAAATATCATATCACATTTTGCAAAAAACTAGAGATTTGTCCAGCAAGTAGTCCCAAAATAGTACAGAACTAATTCCAAATTATTTTTTACGCATCCTCCAGGTAAGTACAGTTCAGAAATAGTTCTGAGCTATTCAGTTGGTTTGTTGTCGTAAACATGACCTTAACCCATTAACGCCCACTGTACTCAGTTGAGTACAGCTAATATTTTACCCAGTAACGCCACCTGTGTTTCATATATTTTATTTACATTTAATTTTAAATGCTAACTAAGGGTTCTATAGTTACTCTTAGGTAAACAATTTATATATAGCGTTCGCTTGTCATTATTAGTGCGTTAGGACGTGTTTGTCATAACACATCTATTATTTACTCAGTTGTGATAAGTTTGCTAGTTTTGTGCTCTACATTTGTTGCCTGTAAGGTAAAGAAGGTGAGGAATCAATATGTGCGATAAGATATGTTTTCTTGGAGTTTGCATTCAGCTGTAAACATAAATGTACTCGGTTGAGTATACTGGGCAGTACTGTAGTCTTACCTACATCATTTTTAGGTTGTTTTACAAAGTACAATGGATCTTGGCTTTGATGAAAGCAGCCCCCCAATATCCGCTTCAGCATTTTTTGGCCGTAAGAAAGTTAGGAATTTGGATGCAGCTGCAGATTTTGTTGCTTCATGTAGCAGCAATAACGTGGATGTCGTGATAATTCCACCAGATCCAGACACACTAACAGATGAGGAGGATATGGTTGATGACAATTTGAAAACCACAGATTTACCTACAGACGTACCTGGTACACTGGAGGTCTTTGTACAAGCTGCAGACGATGAATCAGCTACTAAGTCGGACTCGGAATGGAGAGTGACAACGAATTGTTGAGTTCTAAAAGAATCCGACTGCTATCAACAAAACGCAATGTCAAAAAAGAAAAACCCAAAAAAGACCCAAACTTCTTCCCTCCAAATTGGCAGAAAAGCAATCCTCACTATAGTCGTTGGCAGCCAGACTGATGGTGTTGCTGTTAGAACTGCTCGTGTTGAGTCGCCAATCCATAAATTAATGCAAATTAAAATTGATGAAGGTGTTGAAGCGAATCAGTATGCATTGAAACTCGGACAGCGTGTTTACGCCTTAAATGAGCCAAGCTTACAAAGAATCGCAGACGAAGCCATTTCATCGCAGGCCTTTCTCCAAAAGATATATTTGAAAGATGGGTGGATGAGAGTACTTTGCAACACATTACAGAACAAACTATTTTGTATGCCCGTCAAAAAAATAACCACGCATTTTCTCTAACAATTGATGAACTAAGAAATACTATGGACACCATTTCGCCAAACAGTTTATTCCAGGCAAACCGTGCCGTTTTGGTTTTAAAAATTGGGCTCTCTGCAGCTCGAATTGTTGTTATTCGATTGACACCTATTGTGGTAAATCTAAAGATAATGAAATTCAACAACCCCTAGGTTCAAGAGTTGTTTTATCTTTATTAAAATGTGTAACGCAGCCAAATGATCACACCATATTCTTTGACATTTATTTCACTGGATTGCCTTTGTTAGCAAATTTGAGAGAACAAGGTTTTAGAGCAACTGGTACTCTGAAGCAAAACCGCACGGAAAAGTGGCCTGTCAAAGATATGGAAAAAACGAAGAGAGCTACGTATGATTGTGTGGATGCCAAGAATGAACCATTACTTGTACATTGGAACGATAATAGTGTCTGCACCATAGCAACAAATTACGCCTCTGCAAAAGGTAAAAAGATGGTGTAAAGAGAAGAAAGAAAAGGTGGACATGGAACAACCAAATATTTTCAAATCCTATAACAAAGTGATGGCTGGTGTGGACTCAAGCGATCAAGCAGTAAACAATTATCGAATTGCTATCCGAGGTAAAAAATGGTATTGGGTTCTGATTACTGATATGCTAAACGTTGCTATGGTAAATGCTTGGAAGCTACATCAACTTAAAAGAGACGAGAAAATGGACTTACGTTTATAAGGAATGTTACCAGGCATTATATTCGATTTTCGACGAAATAAAATGCAGTCACGGAATAGCGGCAATATTCCAAGAAGTATTGTGCAAGACAATGTCGGGCATTTTTCTCAGAAAATTGGCAGCCAACGAAGATGCCGCATATGTCATGCCCGGGTCAGATGGCAATGTAAAAAGTGTTTAGTTACTTTATGTATTGAAATACAATGCTTTGAAGAATTTCATACCAACTGAATCTGTATGTGCCCAGTGTATTCATGCGAGTGCAGGTCTAAATATGTTTTTCTAAAAAATAAATACGTCAAATGTTTTCCTAGTTTGTGTTTTTATAACCTATTTTATCAATTTAAGCCAAAAATACAGGTTTTCAATATCAATAGTTCTTTTGGGCGTTAATGGGTTAATTTAGGTACAATCCAAAATGACGTTTTTCGAAGTTGACGAAACTTCCTTATGTTGGAATTTTGGATAATTCATTTTTTTGCATACTGTAAACCTTTTCAAAAAATTGAGAAACCCAGATGGCAGATTTAACAAGGTGAGCAGCTCGGTGAAATAATCCAAAGTTTACAAGGTTTTATCTCTTTTAGAGATAGGAGAATTAATCGGTTTGCCTTTAGGTGAGGCATTATCTGCTACTGTATGAGAGGAGGAAATCAAGTGAAATACTAACATTGAGCTATTGACTTTAAATAAATATATATGATTAATATTACGAATAGCGATTGAAAAAAATCATTGAAGTTATCAACAGATGACTATGTAATTTTCATTCCTGTATCTTGGAACTCTCAGCTCAATATCTTCATCCTCACTTGAATCTGTTCCAAAGCAATCTTCATTGTCACCCGTTGTTTGAAAACGACACAAAAGCGGTTAAAATTCAGATTTTATACACGAAAATGTAAAAAATTTAGAACAGGTATAAAATGGCAGCCACAAAATCCAGCTTCCCAGTAATGAACTGCTCTGCTCATCGATGCCGTTTATTCCATAAACGCGTATGCGCTATCAAATTTAACGTTTAGTTCTCTCTCAGAACCAGAACTGTTAGAACCAGTTCAGAACCGGTTCGAAATCAGTACGGACTTAGTTGGAACTGAGAACTGCCAGTTACGAAATCAGTTCCATTTTCTGTTAGAACAGTAGTTCAGTTCAGAACTCTTCTATGGTTTGTTGAAACGAAGCTCAAGAATCTTCGGCGATCGTACTTACTAGACTAAAGGAGTTAGCGACCCCAGTGCGCTGAGCAGAAAGGGTTGAGAGTTAAGGTAATGTACGCCTCTGATGTTGTAGGAACCCCAACGATTTCAGCCTCGTTTATTATTAGGTTTGTCACGCGAGCGACGAGCGCCTTGTATATCGATTTTTATTCCATTAAAAGCCGCAGTTGTACCACACCTTCCAGCTTTTGTGTTAGAACCTCCACCGACTCGCTATGAATAAAGACGATGAAATATTTATTAATTAGTTCTTGAAACATTAAGTGATTCCTCAATGGATGTATCGTGTGCGAGATGGTTGGTTCATTAAGAACGGATAGATGTCTGTTGATTGTATCGTGGAAGGGTTGGTATTCAGGGTGAAGACCTATAAAGTAGTTTGTTGCTTTTGGAACATATAAAAAGACTGGTTACTCAAAAAAGTAACCAGATATATTAAGTAACCAGATATATTAAGAACATCTATTTGAAGGGTGATTCAGGATTTTGTTTTTAAATAAAAACAAAAATTTTCTCAACATAACATACTTTAATCCCCCATGTTTGTCTGGCCAATGAAATCACATTTATTCGAGATTTTTTAATGAAGTATTTAGTAAGAAAGACAAACATATCTGGTGACAAATATAGGGGATTATCGAGATGAAAACCACGGATTAAGTTTCAGATGATATCAAATATTTTGTTTATATTATATGGATCTAGCAATATGGAGTTATTCACACGTCCTAATAGGTGTTTCTACAGATGGCCATTCTTCGACTAAAATTTTCAGTAACCTCTTGGCACAACTGCTGCTCAAATTTCGTTAATAAATTTTTCTACTCGTTGAAAAATGACGATAAATGTCCCGAACTGGATCTATACCGTTACACTGAAACTACAGTCAAGCAAACTTTGTTGCGATTTTGTATACGGGATCAGCAGAAAATCATTGCGGTCCCATTTTTAACGTGTATAAAAGAGATAGAAAGATGTGTATATTAGAGTGTGAATGAAGCGTGCCTGACGCCAAAGATTCATAAATGACAAGAACTTCTCTTTGTCATGCGTCAGCAGTTAGTGTAGCCGATGTTTCCAAGATTCTGTTGTGCTAAAATTAAGAAAAATCTCGTATAGAGGCAGCATACATATACAATTTCAATTACCGCCAAATTTTTACAAGATCAAAAAAATGTTTCTTGCGTATCTTGCTTAGAGACCCTGGAATTTAATTGAAGAGTCGAATCGATAAAAGAGGTATCTAACATTTTGTTATAAATTGAATTATCTTGATTAATGTGGCCTCAAGCAATGCGAGTGGACTGTACCTACTATAGTGCCAGAATCGGCGGCATCTGGCGGCCACAGTGGTGACCAAGCTGGCAATGCGAAGTGGCATGCAACACTGACAGTTTGCTGTTTTCACTTTCGGGGTAGTCGATTCTGATAATAGATGGCACTTTATGCTGTCTTATTTCGATAAACCTTATACTCTGAATAATTGCTCAGCGTGAACGAGTAACTTAGTAGAAAACCTTAGCTTTTCATTTATCAAGAACTTGACAGACAAGTGGTCAGTCGTAAAAATGTCAAGCTAGCAGACTTATTTATTTCATAAGTATCCATCACGTTTACCGAGCTGAACAGCTGATCAGCAGGTGACATCTTTGTATTATTCTATAAACGTTGGCAAAAATGAATCGGGGAGGTAAATCTAGTAAAACTTGCTTGTAGAATTTTTTTGTATGCAAATTAAATGTTCTGATAAAAGAGTTGTTGGCAAGTTCAAAACGAATCTGTAGCGTACAAAAACAAAAGGCGGTTCTGCCTAGCTGACGTTGACGGATCCGTCATAATTATGTGTCATTTGTCGAATTTTGAAATATTACTAGATAAATCAGCTGTTTTTCTACCGTAATGGATACCCGTGAAAAAGACAACAGATATTTATTGTTGTGCGTCACCGATTGCAGCTGGGTACAAAAAACTTTCCTTAGTACCTAATACCCTTTACAATAATAAACTGTAGCACTTTCTAGTCCGTATAAGTTTCGAAGCCAAGCTGAAAGCGAATGGGTTCTCAAAAGAAATGGAAAGTAGTCTCGACGGACGGTTCGACTGTAGAATTCCGCCAATCGGATGCGTCGTACACATGGGGAGCCCGCGTCCTGATGGCCTTATCATTCCCTCAACGACGCCGTCGCTCATGCGGCGACATGCGAACAGTTCTAATTCCACGAGGTCACGCGACTCGGCTGGGGAGTCTCTTATGGGCTGGGGAAAATAACAGGCTTTGTTTCGAATGCGAACAAGGAATGGGATCGTTAAAACTGTTAAAAGGCTTCAAAGGAAATGTCAAGTGAAATCACGTTGCTAGGGAAAGGTGGTGTCGTGAGGTACGCTTGAGGTAACAAACAGGAAATCGCAAATACTTCCACTGATGTAGTCACCTTCCATGCTATGACATTACTAACCCAACCTGCAAAGTTTAACATGCTAACATAGAAAAACACATACATCGGCGAATTTACCTGAAATTTTTCGAATAAAATATTACAGTGTTGCTGCATCTTGGTACAAAAGCTACCTTGCTAGACCTGAATCGTCCAGCAGTATAAATCTGAAAGTGACAATACATAAGGCTGCACCACCGACAAGCTAAATAAAATATATACATTTCTGATACTGATGTCACCTGATGGAGGCACCAATATTGACATGCGCGTAAGATTTTTGCCAGGAGTGGCATACACGATTATGCTGTACGGAGCCCCTATTTAGAGCAAGACCTTGAGGGAAAAAATATAGACAGGAAATGCTCAGAATTACAGATTTGCGTCGACCGATGCCCTACTGGCAATGGTGCTGGGTGGTATCCCGCCAATTGATTTGCTGGCTGAGAAAAGATGCGCTCTATTAAAAGGGCGCCAAAGTTAGAGGCGCTAAAAACAGGGGCTTTTACTTAGATGTCAGAAGAGATGGTATACAATTGCTTATGTTGCATGGAGTATCTGGTTGATTCCAGACAATAAAACTTAGATGTACAAGGAAGCGGTGCGGACAGTGCACAGTTTCTCAAAGGACACGGTTGTTTTGACAGCTACAAACTGGGCAGACCTGGATTCAAGAGTTCAGACGCAATATGTTCCATTAGCTTTATTCCAATGGAACCCGCAAATCGCGTCCGTTGCGGCCTCGATCTTAATAAGCTTAACCTAATTAAAACATGTCCAGGACAATATCAGCTGTTTTAAAGTATTTCAAATACGAGTAGCTTTTAACAGAATCGGTATTCATATGGCCAAAGAAATCATATCAATTCAACGCTTATAGGATAGTACACGAAGTACAAGCCAGAAGTATGTTTCATATGATGAAAACTCGTTATCTTTATAAAGCTCAAACTTCAAACGCTCAACCGTTAGGTGTTTTCAGCTTTACGGAGTAGAGGCATGGACAATAAAAAAACAGCAAAAGAATATCAGCATTCGAAATGTGGAGTTGATGTTGCATATTGGATGGGTGCAGCGAGTTACCAATGCAGACGTTTTTCAAAGCATACATCAAAATCTAAAACTGATCATGTTAAACTGGTCTTTTGTAACACAATGAGGAATGATAAATATCACAGTCTTAGAGGCTTCGAATCTTATGACTAATACATTTGACACAGTTATAAAACATCAGTAGTATCGAGAGCTAGTGTCAATAAACGTATGTGGGCCACTGAGTATATGGTACTAGAAGAAGAATATACCGCCAATCACATCCATTGAAGCTTCTTTGAAATCAATGTAACTTAACAGAAACAGATTTTGATATATCTGCAAACGTTTTCATATAGCCACATCCCGGAATCTTGTTTGAAAGCATCCACTTTTTCTTCATTTGTAGAAAATATTGAACAATGTGTGCTCCTCTAAAGATCTTGTTTTGAACCAAGAACATGAACCTGATGTATCATCCGTAGTTCTTTGGCCTCCAGGACCTCTGGTACTTGTGCGTCGATCTCTCTATCCTTTTGTCAAAATTCACTTCGCCTGTACCCTAGGCAGGGGCCCTTACAGGGTGCTATCAGCCGGGCCAGCTGAACCCTGGTTTGTTAAAGGGGTGTTACTCCCCTATCCCTCCTCCTTTCTTATCTCTTGAATGATAAGACCCCAGGCTTGGGACTGGTATAGCGGAGTTACATAACAGAATCTTGATTGTTATAAGTGATACCCCTCCATTACTTCTTATGTCTGATCTCTTTAGGCTTACAATCCTCGGCTTCAGACTGGCATGGCCAAGTCATTTTCAAATTAATGAACCTGTAAAAGATACAAGTATGAATGATATAATTCTACCTCAACATTCAACAAACAGAATGAGTGGCAAAACTCGATCTTCAGAATTTAAACGTAAAACTTCACGCCAAAGCTGTGACGTAGTAATCTTGTGGGATAATGAAGTTTTACCACGGCCTGTAGCGCTACTTCTGCCATACAGATTACGCTTCCATCAAATGTGAGGAAAATAACTTTTTTCTCTGACAATGTCAGTTTGACATAAAATGTATAGTCACAGATACGGAACAAACATTAATTCATACTGGCTAATTAGTATCACATAGCGTTTATGCCATCTACAGAGTGTCCCAATATTCAGTGGACATAGAAGTACCACGTATTTTTAGACTCAAAATAAGTCGATTGGGCATAATTTATCTCTATGTAAAAGTGCTTCTTTTGTCCATTAGAGGGCGTCAATTTTTTCTTTCGAACTGATAGTCCGATTTGAATGAAATTAGGTACACGTGTTTTGTTAGACGTCCTAATATTTGAATTTTAGAAAAAAACCGAAACCCGAGTAGGATAAAAACTACCCCCAGCACTATATAAATTAAAATATAATTTTTTCGCAACTCTGCCTACGACTCTTTTATTTAAAAGATCCTTTTTCATTCACCTCATTTTTTGTCTCATAAAAATAGGCCATCTCGCATAGTTTTCGAGGAAAAAATGTTTTTCGGGACTGGTTTCTAGCTGTTTTCATTTTCTTCAATTCGTTTTACCTGAATTATTAGAAGAACCGTCTCTGTAGGAAGAGATATGTTTTATATGCATGATGGTGCTCCACCTCACTTTGGGCGTTCTGTAACGACACATTTGATGGTACATGGATTGGAACCTCTTCCAATTCGTCAAGACGCTCTTATTTAATGGCCACTCGTACACCTGATGTGAAGCTTTGAGATTTGTTTTATATGGGGAGCATTAAAACAAAGACATACACGATTCAGATGAGACAACGCCAACCAACTATGAGGCAGGATTCAAAATACATTAAAGAATAATGAGAAACTAGCTAACTATATTTTTTGCGGGTATTGTTATGTGGTGATCATGTTGTACAGTTTTTATGAAATATTCGCATTATTGCGATAAAATTGTAACAAGTAGTATCATACTTGTTTATTTTCTCCAACTACACAAGGATTTAATAAGATGCTTGGGAGCCTCGTGATGAAACTCATTTTTTTTTTCTCGAAAACTATCTGAGATGGCCAGTTTTTATAGGAGACAAAAAATGAAGTTAATAGATGCTAAATACAAAAATTCAGAGTTATTGGCCAAGGTGCCTTAAAATTCTGCTACTATTTATGTAGGGGTGAGGGTAGTTTATACCCTTCCTGGACCCTTTAGAGTTTTTCGTAAAAGTAAAGTAGAATGTCCAGTAAAACATGTGTTCCAGATTTCATTCAAATTGGAACATCGTAATTAAAATATTTTAAAAAATGTGTTTTAAAATCAAAACTTCAACGCCCTCTAACGGACGCTTTTGCATACAGGTAAATGATGTCCAATCGGCTTATTTTGAGTCTAAAAATACGTAGCTCTTGTATGTCCACTGAACATAGATATCCGAATATTCCGTATGCCATGAGATAATAGTAACCCATAAATTTGTATATGACTATGTCACCCTCCTAGTCCTTGAGGTTTTTCAACCTCATATAATTCCTTTATCTGGAATGACTGAACTGTAAATGGAGGTGTGCATATTTTTATCGGGGTGTTTTTATGATCACGAACAGACTAGCCGTCGCGACGGTGACGGCCCTTTGTGACTATTAAACCCTAACTGTTGTGCTGTGCACGAGTAGTTTGTACTAAACCTCGTATTCATGCTACCACCATACGTGCATGTTGATTCAGGGCGACACCAACATACATGATATGCACGCTTGGCCATTTGCCTTTGATAACCACTGCAATTATAAACTCATATATTTAAAAACTCCCAGGGTTTTCTTTCATTTAATTAAGCTTCTATCATAAAAATGTCTTGTAAAAGCTAGTTGTCACATTAAATGATTAGCTAAATCAACTTGAAATAGACAAATCCGAGTTTTTGACAGATCTTTCCAAGCTACCAAAGCAAGATATTTGACCACGTATTCCTTTAATTTTTAAAGTTTCTCAGGGCATAATTCCGATTTTTGCCGCCTGCTGTTATAAGCAAACAAAATTCGATACAATGGGATAGTTTGGAACGTTGATTTCGAATACTGTCATCAAAAAATGCCCAGTGCGACAATGCTTTATTTTGCCTAAGAAAATTGGACTTTGTTTGAATAGGGTATCAGTGCAAGTCCTATTTCGAGTAGGTAGCTATGCCTAAAAAACTTACTGAAAGAATTGTTTCTTATATGAAAATGATATATGAGTTAACTAAAATTCTGATACAAATAGGCATTGCTGCCTGAAAAATACGTTTGCAGATGCAAACAATAACACGTAACTTTTCAGTCGGTTGTAAAAAATATATTTTGTTACAGGTATTCCAAGGAAATGTGAATCCGTATCTGGAATCCAAGCAGCAACTGGATCCACCTCTATGGGCAAGCAAAATCCGTTTCTATCCATACAGCTACCACAAGCGCACCGTATGCATGAGAGTAGAAATATATGGTTGCAGATGGACTGATGGTATTGTCAGCTACAGTATGCCTCAGGGTGACAAGAGAGGAAATAACTGGGAATTCTACGATTTTGGGTATGGATACTTGAGTAACTCTCCAGAAAAATGAAATGAAATCAATCCACAAATCGCTTTCAAGTGGCTCAAGAAGCTTGACGACAAAATGTTTGACATGAACTCACTGAAGGAGTATACTGTACGTTATTCCTGGTCACACAAAGTTTTAAAGTTCGAATAAATTTGATTCCCTTGTCATTTTTTCTAAAAGTTTCAATAAAGTATGCGTTTGTTTTCGAAATCATTAAAATGACTGCGAGTTCAAAGCTCAAAAACAAAAACAGATCGAAAAAACAGACAAATAACCAATTGTAGCGAACTGACCTGAAAAATTAAGCAAAGTATGACTCCTTAATTCATAATTTGAAGTTTCAGCGTGGTATCTTGTATAGTTTTCATTTTGAGATGATTTGTACAGGGATTGTTTAAGGTATGTCGGCATTGCGGTAGTACTATACCTGATCCCAAAAGCTGTTCTACTAGAGTGATCCAATTTTAATAAAAGTATAGAAACTAAACAAAAGCACCAAGAACGCACCGGAAATCCAAGGTTTTAGAGTGCATCGACATTTTCTGAAAATGCGTCAGTCAATCTAAAATCTTTAGGTGAATTATAGGTTTTCAAATAATTTGCATTGTAAATCGAGGCCCAGTAGGTACCGGCCACAAGTATAGGGTTGTCCAATAGGGACGCAGGAAAGTAAACGTCAATTTGACATAGCGCCATCTTTGTTTTCTGTCACCGACATGTCATTTTGTTAGTTGAATGTTTACCATTGATCGCTATGGAGTCGTATTCGATTGAAGACCGCATTAAAGTTATTCAAGAACACTACAAAAATGGTGCAAAAATAAAAAACACGTTTCGCGCGCTTCGTGAACATTTCGGTCGCAACAACCGCCCAAACGAAACAACCATCGGTCGTCTGGTGCGTAAATTCGAGGCAACAGGTTCTGTGGCAAATCTGCCAGGCTCTGGCCGGCCAAGGAGTGTTCGCACACCGGAAAATATTGCTGTTGTGAAGGAGAGTGTGAGAGACGATCCGAAACAATCAACAACGCGTCGATCCCAAGAATTGGGCATTTCGAGAACCAGTTTGCTCCGCATTCTCCACAAGGATTTGAATGTACACGCCTACAAGATCCAATTGACGCAAGAGCTGCGTCGGGCCGACCATTTTTCGCGCCGAACGTTCTCAGATTGGCTCCTTGAACACCGCCAAATTGATGCCAATTTTTCATCAAAAATCATGTTCAGCGACGAAGCGCATTTCGCTTTGAATGGGACGGTAAACAAGCAAAACTGCCGCATCTGGGCGAAAGAAAATCCCCGTGAGTATCAAGAGCAGCCGATGCATCCTCAAAAAGTGACTGTGTGGTGTGCATTATGGTCAAAAGGCATCATCGGACCTTACTTTTTCGAAAATGCGGCCGGGGACGCCGTTACCGTCAATTCTGAGCGATATCACGTGATGATAGAGGACTATTTTTTGCCGCAACTTGAAGGAATGGATATGGACGATGTTTATTTCCAACAAGACGGTGCAACATGCCACACAACCAACGTCAATATCCATCGATTGCAGTCCTTCTTCGGTGATCGCGTGATTTCGCGCAGAGGAAATGTGCCATGGCCACCAAGATCGTGCGATTTGACTCCCTTGGACTTCTTTTTATGGGGATATTTGAAAAGCAAAGTCTACGTCAACAAACCAGCCACCCTCCAAGAACTCAAAAACAACATCATTGCCGAGATAAATGCCATAGAACCGACCATGTTGCAAAATGTGATTGAAAATTTCGACCATCGCGTGGACGTCTGTAAATCCAGTCGTGGTGAACATTTGAGCGATATTATTTTTCATACATAAATGGTATAAATGAACCTTCAAAATAAAGTACCCAACTTGATTTGAATATCAATCTTTCTTGTTTTAATATGCGTTTACTTTCCTGCGTCCGTTTTGGACAACCCCATACATTTTGATATGTTTGTTAGTGTCCTCCACGCGATTCCGTAATTTGACGCTGTTAATTTGATTGATCAAAATGTTCAATGATTCACCCTCTAAGAAAATGAGCAAATAATGGAACTTTATAATATCGGAGATTTGGATTATTCTGAACCACTGACAAATAAACACATCGCAAAGGTAGGCCAATTTTTAGAGTTTCGATTGAATGTAGGCAACTTCAAAGGACCTAAAACATCGCTACGTGATCAAGAACTACTGGAGTAAGGCTGTGGAAATGGAAAAAAACTACTAAAGATTAAATAATATACATTCAAGCCATAGAAAGACAATGTAGGATTAGCACAGACCTGGGTGTTCTTGTCGCGTTCCTTGGAGGACCTCCTCTCTTTCCACTGCTTACTCTTAGATCACCACACTTTTCTTAGCAATAGATCAGAGTTCTGGATCGAATCAATAGATTCAACAAATATTTTGGTAGATTTCGGAAACGAACGTTGCTTTTGCGAATCTGATACCGAGTTGACAACGGTTGCTTCGTCTTATTGTCTTCCTTTTTCTTCTACGCATGTCTAGCTTGTATGCGCAAGTACCAAAAGGTTTGCATTTGAATGGCTCTATGAATACAAACGAATTCACGAAATAGATTTTAGAACTTGCTTAAACAATGAGTTACAAGGTTTTTTGTGATGTATAGTCTGTGAAAATCCAGAGTTCATCAATTTTGGCCTAACAGACAAGGTTAAAAATCGCTTTAAAATAAAGTAATCCCATCGGGGTCTTGCAAAGCAATATTTAAACTTTAATATAGATACTTGGCTACCTCAAAAATTATAATTTTTAACCATTAAATATATCCAGTTTTAGAGCTTTCGAAAATGGTCAGTTTTAAAGAAAAGTTAGTGGAAGCCTTTTTTGTTCGGAATGATCCAAGCGACACCCGAAAAAGATTAGTCCCGGCAAAATATTTGTATATATTAAAAATAATTGCTTAAACAAATTCGATCTGGATTACCTTATTGCTGTATCAATGCTTAAATATTCGGTTAATAATTATAATTTGTGAGGTCTTCAAGTATCTAAATTAGACTTACAACCTTACTCAACAAGAAAGTATTTTGAGATTAGTTTATGTTAAAGAGATTTCGACCGTGTTTTTCAAGCCTACATTGGCGAACTGTTCGTTTTTGCAGACTATAGATGTCATATAAAAAATATCATTCCTATTTCAAGGACTACAGCATAACCTACTTGATCAATTTCGACATATGATATGTCTCTAGATTTGTCTTGACAAGCTAAGTGACCCTAGGTTTTATAAAACCAAAATGGATTTTAAACGCAAACTTCAACTTTGGAATTCCTATTTTACGGGCTATAGCCCAAACGACTTGATGGATTTTACATTCGAGGTGCACTCAGATTTGTCTTGACAGCGCAATTAATTAGTTCTTCTGTTCAGTTACTGCAGTCTGACTGTTTGTATTTTCTAAAAATGCACTTGTTTTATTATTACATAACAGTCGTATCTCATGATCTGTCTGTATGTCCCCTAATCATTGACCCATCTATAACTTGGAAAACATCGCTAGGATTTTGATATTTTCATACAGGTTACTACTATGCCAAGAATGGGTTAAAAAATTGATCGAATGGAAGCGGGGCTAGACACAAAAAACGAAAAAACAGGAAATCGCTGATACTACAACGTTCCAGAGACTCCTGATCATTTTCGGAAAAACCTTGGAGGTGTTGGCAGCTAGATAGGGTAGCGGTTGTAAATGTTTCATTTTTGGTATTAGTGAAAGATAGTATACATTATTAAGAAGTTCCTGATTCTGCTGAAACTACGCATCCGTTATATTTCACGTTTTAGATTCTAGGAATTCGGTCAACGTGAGACATTTATTAAAAATGCGATGTTTCGATGACTTCAAACGCTATCTTCCGGTATATGTGAATTTCTAGAACAGAAAATTTTGCCGGTTCTCCTCGACAAGCTTTTTTGAAGACTTCTGAATCGAATTACTAGGTTCATCCTATCATTATTCCTTCCATATCCACCCAGGGCTATAGTAACATTGCAGTTTTGTATTTCTGACCGTTGATATCAATTCAAGTTTTAAATTCTTGTACATGTGAGTTTCTAGAACAAAAAAATGTTTTTGTTCTTCTCCTAAGCAAGCTTTTTTGAAGTCTTCTGTATCGTCTTAATAGGTTCATCCTGTCATTATTTCTGTTGAGGTCCAAAAAAAAGCAAATCTTGAATTGATACCGATGGTCAGGAATACAAAACTGCAAATAATTACAAATATTTTCCATACACTAGCCAATGAAATGAAAAATGATTTATTTTCCATAATTTGGAACGTCAAACATCTAGTCAAATTTCGATTTCGTTCGAGTCTTCTGATTTGACTCATTCTTTTTTGAATCTTTGAATTTGGTGTATACACGATGATTCTATAAAACGTATCGTTCTGACAAGATTTAAAGTCATTTTTTTCATAATCCTAATTTTTCCGCATTTGATCCAGCAAGAACCTGAGATGCGTGGGAGGTGCAGAGTCAATTAACTTGCCCCAATATATTTCTCACTATTTAATCATGGATTTTTTCACGTGAAAAACTTTGATTTGAATTAAGTATTTGACTTTTTATACAGCTATGATGGACACTGGGAGGGGCATGAGTTAAAACACGGCCTCGGAGTGCTGACCGATGGAAAATATGGACAAGATGACTTCAAGACTGATATTTACGAAGTCCAGACATGGGTGGGATGGAAGAATGAAACCAGACACAATAAACCGATTGAGATTAAATTCGAATTCGACAAGGTTCGAGAGTTCTCAGCTGTGCATGTTTACTGCAATAACCAGTTCACCAAGGAAGTACAAGTGAGTTCCTACAACCCAGATTTTGAACTTGCTAAAAAATGTGATTTAAAGTGGAAGACGAGCTATCAAATGGAGTTGTAGGAGTAGAATAGATTAGATTTACCTGGAAAGTTTCGATGATAGGAACCGTATAGTTTAGGCTAAGTCGAGAAAAACCTTTGCGTCATTCTTTTTTGGTAACGCATTTTGGTTTCTTTGATGCGTTAAAAAAATAAAGCACAAACGTCGAATACGAGGAATGAACATTTCATGGTAACAGTAACAGGGTTTAGTAATTGCGAAAAATTTAAAGATTATTTCCTTAAACCCACGTTCTCACTGCTTTTCTAAGAAATTAGAGGGTGTGAATAAAATGGAAAAAACTTATGGCCAATATTTTTTTATAATTTTTCCAATTTCAGGTTTTCTCGATAGCGAAAGTTTTCTTCAGCATCGGCGGGAAGCGGTTCAAAGGCGAACCAATTACGTACGAATACATGGAAGACAGAATCTTCGAAAATGCGAGAAATGTCAGCGTCAAACTGCACCATAGAGTAGGAAAATACGTAAAGTTGCAACTGTTTTTCGCTGCAAAGTGGATAATGATCAGCGAAGTCTCGTTTGACTCGGTGGTGGCTCATGGAAATTTCACACCAGAACCGGAACCCACTACCGTGTCACCACAAGTCAAATCTCATAACGGAGAGAGGCATGACAATAAGATTGAAATTCCTGTCCCTAATGAAATAAACGAACCTGCTGTCATTGCTATCATAATCATAGGTAAGATTAAGCACAAAGTTTGAACCCCTTGTCCTAGTAATAGAAAGCACTGTTTTGGGACCTGTTTAGTTTACATTATATATGAGTCATATTGAAAAATGTTTCCCAGATGCCAAGTTCACATTGTATGCTGATGATACAACCATCACTAAGCCTAGTGCCTGTGAAACTACGTTGCTAAATATGCGTACTAATCTGTTAATCAAAATGCATGATTGGTTTTTGGTCGTTCAGCTTCATTTAAATAGAGACAAGACAAATAATCTGCGATTTCATAACAGACGTTAAAGAATCACTTTCCTGAGATTAAGTATGAAGCTATCACGCCAAGACATCCAGATATGTATTCTTCACTTAAAGTGCATATATATGAAGATAATTTCAAAAGAGCCATGGATGCTAGCTGTAAGAATATCGGGATACAAAGTTGTTTCAAGTTTTGCACGAGAAACATCAGAACAAGGGGGTAGTCTCGTATTAGCTAAGCATGACACACGCTGAAGCTATCAGTACAGTGAACGAATTGTCTAATGAAAGGCAGTGTGAAGTGCCCTGCAGTTACTTTGTTGAATACAATCTCTACGTTATTGCAATTTATAGATCCCCCACCATTATAGTTTCTGAAAACGAGGATCACTCTGTATTCTCAAAGATGTTAGAAGGTGCCTAAAGCAAGCTGTCAAATAGAAACATAATTATTGCAGGAGATTTCAATATAAGATTTGAAAGTAATGACAAACATTGCTCAGCTACCCTAGATGTACTAACTACTTATGGTTTTGAACAGATGATAAAAGAGAACACACGAAATAACCATTGTATTGATAACATTTTTATAAATTTCAACGGCTTAACAGTGATGTGTATAATACCATTCATACCAGGCAAAAAAATGGGATCCATGTTCCATATTCTAAATTTGATTTTGATATTAGTAGTAGATCGCCGAATGTTTTAGGCCCAAAAGTGTTCAACATGCTACCTGTAAGTGTCAAGTGCTGTGATAATTTGAAGTCGTTCAAAGCAGGGTTGGAGCTGTTTTTATTGAATCATTTTTTTTAAATGGTGTCTGAATTTGCTTGTAAATTGTGTGTGTATCTATTTATTCATTTCATGTACATGTGTTTGCATTTTATTTACATACATCTTATATTGCGTATTATGTATGCTTTTCTTTAACAATTCCTATACTCAATTATGTGTCAAAAGGAATGAATTTTGAATTGAACATTCGGTTATGTCTAAAAAATGGTCATTAAGCATTCTGATTTTACACTTGGTCAATCATGAATTAACCAACCGAAATATCACATACTGTACACAAACATGTAAATGAAGCATCTCCATGTTCGCTCTGAAATAATCTCATCCATCACTGGCGAGAAAATGTCCATAATAAAAAATCTAAAATTATTGATAACATAAAACGTTCTTTGTTTTTGAGTTTAAATGCAAAGCATAAGTGACGCGAGTTCTTAGGTTTATAATAAGTGATAAAATAAGTACCTAAGGCTTCTAATGATTTATTTCTTATCTTTCCAGGACTAACTCTTGTGATACTCCTGTTAGGTGCTATAATATTAGTAATCTACCGATTCCGAAACAGGAAATTATTCCGTAGCCCAAATTCCTCAAATATGGGCTTTCCGGCTAATACCCTGCCTCATATGCAACCCGAGTCAGTCTATGGTAAGTTAATTAAGAAGCCCTTAATGTGTAAAACGTGTTCTCTATACAAGCATACGAGGGATGTCTTTTAAGTCTTGCATATAGAAACATAATAGGCCGCGCGGATCGAACGTCAGTTCTGAATCTTAACCTCACTCTTTAGTAAACTTAAATTCAAAGTTTTACAACAATACATGCAGTGTTCTCACTACAGTGAATTTTTAAGTGTCACCAAGTCATTAGAAAAATGGAACTCAACCGAGAACATTTTCGCGCCATAATTTATTACAACTTTCAAAGACAATTAACGCAACAAGAATGCCTTGCTGAGTTACTGTCTGTTTTCGGCAACGAAGCGCGACATGAGTCGACAATTTCCCGTTGGTATGGAGAATTCAAACGTGGACGGGTGAGTCTTAGCGACGATTCTAGGGTGGGTGCATCAAAAACGGCAGTCACCCAGGAAAACGTCGATGCTGTGCGCAAACTCATCATTGAAGATAGTCATGTGATATATCGCGAGATTGAGGCGTCCTTGAAGATCTCAAAGACCTTAATTCAAAAAAAAATTACATGAAGAATTAGGGGTAAAAAAATTAGTTTCTACAAACGCTTGACCGTTTCAATTTCGGAAACTCAAAAAATGTGTACAGCATTGTTAGTGGTGACGAATCGTGGATTTACTGTTATGAACCAGAAAATAAACGACAGTCGGCTGTTTGGGTGTTCCAAGGTGGAGAAAAGCCAACAAAAGTCATCCGTTCTCGAAGTGTTTCGAAAAAGATGGTCGCGACCTTTGTGTCAAAAGCGGGTCATATTGCATCAATTCCTCTTATTGAGCAAAGGACTGTTACTGCGGATTGGTATACCACCATTTGTTTGCCAAAAGTCATCACCGAAAGAAGAATCATCCTCCACCAAGACAATGCAAGCTCGCACACAGTCCAAAAAACAATGCAGTATTTAACTGAAGAAAACGTGGAATTATTGGACCATCCTCCATATAGTCCCGATCTAAGTCCTAACAATTTCTTGACTTTCCAGAAAATTAAAAACAGACTGCGTGGTCAAAGGTTCCAGTCACCAGAAGAAGCAGTTGACGCATTCAAAAATGCCGTTTTGGATCTGCCAGCAAACGAGTGGAATAAGTGCTTCGAAAATTGGTTCGAGCGCATGCAGATGTGTATTAATCTTCGTGGAGAATACTTCGAAAAACAATAAAGTCATTTAAAACTACCTACCGGGTTGTATCATTTCCATATGCAAAAGTTAAAAGACATCCCCTCGTATTTACTGGCAGAATGTAAGGGCTCTATCACGAAGAAGTGAATCTATTTCATACAATTTTTCAATTCAATCATTAAAATTATTCCATTCCATATAGGTATGAGCGAAAAAGGAAGTTCTATTGAAGCCTATGGAGTGACGGAGATAGACGACTACAGAAAAAGTCATGGAACATTGAAATCAAGCCTAAAGTCTACGCTTCCTTTACCACATCCTACAAACATCGAAGGAAATGAATATCAAGAACCATATCAGGCAATGAAGTTTGCTCCATACTATAGCTATAGTTCAGTGGTGCTTGAAATGCAGGACTCTATGCCTAATCACACAAAGAAAAACACAATCAATTGTGAGTACATTATGACACATTTTTTACTAGCTGTTACCCGCGGCTTCGTATGTTTAAAGTTATTAAGATAACTAAAATTTTGAAATCACAGATTAAACCATTGTAAAAAATACCTCTCTATCTAGCCTCTAGTAGAAAAGGTAAATATATATATATATATATATATATATATATATATACAGGGTTATCCAAATTAAGTGTCCACCATTAGTAACTTTGTTATTAGTGAAAATACAAAGTTGTTTGAATTAGCAAACTAGTAGCATTTTTAACGCTGGTAAAAATAAGAAATAAAAAAAAACAATTGAGAGTCGTTATTTTGATTTTTTTCAGTAAAATAACATTTTTTTAAATGGAAACCCCTGTATATTATATTTTTTTCTGTTAAAGCATCAAATTTTAAACAAAAAAGTTCATAATGACTTTTCCGCTAAAGTCAAAAATAAAGTCAAAATAACGATAAATATTTTTAATTATTTGCAGTATTATAATATTAAGACGGCTATGAAAACAACATGGCGTTCGCGATTTGACAGCATTAAGATAAGCGACAAATTGTTAAACTGGACATACTCGCAACTAGAAGGCTTTGGAAAACAATGATAAAATCAAATAATGTCAAACATTAGTGTAAATACTTGTTTATAAGCTTTATTGTGTCATTAATTTAAAGACAAATGTTCTCCCATGAAGAAAAGTGTGATATGTTAGAATGCTATTTAGTGTGCAGAAAATCCTCCTTGAGAGCAAGAGAATACTACAGTGAATTATATCCCGCTCGCATTCAACCGTATGAACGATATTTTCTGAGACTTTAGCGAAAATTTAGGGGCAACGAAAATGTTTTTGCTAAAACAAGGGCAAAAAAAGAATTCATAATAAGCGAGGCCACGGAAATTGCAGTTATTGGATATTTTGAAGCTTATCGTGAGAATTCAATAGCAGATATTCTCAAGGACTCTAATTTCAGTTATGGTACTGTTCAAAGGATTTTAAAAAAATACAAATTTATTCCGTATAAGTACCGACCAGTTCAAACGCTTTTGGCAGGGGATCCAGAGAGAAGACTTGTTTTTTGCCATTGGTATCTTAGCTTCTGTCGCCAAAATGTAAATAACTTTCGTTACCTTTTATGGACAGATAAATCAAATTTCTCAAATTCTGGAATGTTTAGTAGAAAAAACCACCATTATTGGTCAAGAGAAAATCTTTTGTTAGTACATCCAAGAGGCCCACAAGTCCGTTTCAGTTTCAACGTTTGGTGCGGTATAATTGGTTCAAAAATTGTTGGCCCGTTCTTTTATGAGGGAACCCTAACTGGTGAAAGATATGTGGAATTTATGTCAGAAATTCTGACTAATTTCTTAGACGAATTGGTTCTTATAAGTAGACATCATCTGCATTTTCAGCAAGATGGCGCACCTGCCCACAACTCCAGAGGTACTTATCATTTTCTAAGTACTACTTTTAATGATCAGAGGATAGGAACAAATGGCCCAATACAGTGGCCTCCCAGATCACCAGATCTAAACCCACTTGATTACTTCTTGTGGGGTTACTTAAAGAACCAAATTTACAAGCGAAGGTACGATAACCTTAAAGACTGCAGTTAGCTAAAAGATAACCCAGATAGATGGTAGGACCATACTTAAGACAGTTCGAGCAGTTGAAAAACGTGCCCAAAAATGTATTGAAGAACAAGGTGGTGTTTTCGAGCATCTTCTTTAAAAAAAATTGTTATTGTATTTTGTAAGATTATAAGTTGATGTTGAAAATAAAGTTTGTCGATACAATTTAATTGTTTCAGATTGGAGGCCATAACTTCAACAATTTGTAACCTAGGAGAAAAGTTATTGTAAGCTTTTTTGTTTAAAATTTGATGCTTTAACAGAAAAAAAATATAATATACAGGGGTTTCCATTTAAAAAAATGTTATTTTACTGAAAAAAATCAAAATAACGACTCTCAATTGTTTTTTTTTATTTCTCATTTTTACCAGCGTTAAAAATGCTACTAGTTTGCTAATTCAAACAACTTTGTATTTTCACTAATAACAAAGTTACTAATGGTGGACACTTAATTTGGATAACCCTGTATATATATATATATACATATATATATATATATATATATATATATATAATTTTGAGGTATCCGTCCATAAACTACCCTCCTATAAAATTTGATAGTCATAGGCCAAGTCGTTTTCGAGATTTTACTACCTCATTGACAAATTATCTCCAGTAGAAGTCAAAGGACTTAATAACAACTTTGTAAATGCCTCTATCAGACTTCAATCTGGCCCTGCCGCAAAATTCGTTCTTAGTTGACATGTCCTGCTACCGTTCCTAATCCAGCCCTGTTGTGAGTTCCGTTTTGAGCTGACATGTTTTGTACCAGCTAATTTCGTGTTCATAGGTCGAATCGTTTTCTAGATAAATTTCTATAAACCTAACTTGATTAGTGATAAGGTTCCCCATAGAAATATTCAACCCCTCAAGAACCTCATCTCAAGAATATACTTTCTGGAATTCCTTATTATTTTTTATTTTACACAAAGCATACTTGTAAGCTTATAGTATATCAAATATACAAAACCCATATCTGCATCTCTAACTTAAAGAATAATGATTCCCCTGTAGTAACTTTCACCCCCCATTTCAACCCCTCCAAGTTTGATTGCCACAACAAAGGGTAGCATATATACGTCTTCAAGGTCTAATCTATATCCTTACTCAAATTTATCAAAATCAGTTCAGCCGTTTTGGCGTGAAAACGGAACATACTCGAACATAGGAGGTCTGTAAATTAAGTGATGAGACTGGCAACGTAGCGTTCGATCTGGCAACACTGAAGATGCCGGGCTAGGAGGGGAGACATGGGATTATGTGATACGCCTTCAGTACATGTTTGATCTCACTCGAGTCATTTGGTTATCTGTAGTGATTTTTTTTAACACTTCAACCTGTTGTGTTCTAAAAATGAGTGATATCAATTTCGAGCAGCGGGGTGCTGTCAGGTTTTGCTTCAGATTTGGGCACAGAGCTTGATATGGTGCTTTAGGCACAGTGTATCTGTTGGCTTATATGAGTTACAGTGATGTTCAGAAACATGTGCCAATCCTTTAATGTAATTGAATCTAGGTCCTAAATATACTGACGTTTTTTTAAATTATTTTAGATGCATACGAGTATGCAGTCCCAGAGGCAGGTACATTACCGCTTCTATCTTCTGCCGAGCAGAATACCTTACCGATGACAAGGAACAGATTGAGCAGTATGTCTTCTAAGGGACCAAGGGTGTCTATTAGGAGCACCCATAGTGAGGGAAGTAGAGGAGAAGGAAAAAGGGTAAGTTATCGTACAATGTTGTCCTTTGAAGGTATTTATCATATCTCAAAAAACTTCCAAAAAAATTTAGCTATAATAATGTTTTATATTTCATATTAAATCACATTGCATAATCTTCCTTCATTTTTTCAGTCTCCAACACAACAAGAGGCATTGTCTGCTCTAAGAAAGCGCTTAGAGCAAACAACCATAGTTGAGTTTCCCAGACATAGGTTAAGGATGTTATCAAAGCTGTCCGAAGGCGCTTTTGGAACAGTAAGTATTATATGGACAGCTTTTTATTTTTAACGAACGTATAGGAATCACTTAATTTAGTGGTAGCTAGACCGTTAACGAAATAAATTTTGTCTGTAGCCATTCGCTATTTTTTAATAAAATAGAAGGAAAATCTAATCGAATCTTGTTTCAGGTGTACATAGCAGAAGCTGATGGAATAAACGAATATTCCACATCACTGACATTAGGCACAAGACTTGTAGCTATTAAATTTTTAGGGGAAAATGCTTCAGAAAAAGAAAAGTAAGTAGCATAAATGCACAGGAAAATGTGATTCACACTGTAATTATTCAAAGTGTAAAATGACATTTGGATCTTCTACAAAAAAGACATTCGTACACTTTCCGATTTTGCAATTATTTTGTCCGACTGTATCTTTATACAAAAAATATCTACTTTGTATTTTACTTTATAGGAAAGATTTCTACAGAGACGTTCGGATCTTAGCAGCCTTAGATGATTCAAACATAGCGAGGGTGTTAGGTATCTGTAGCCAGGATGAGCCTCTATGTGTTGTCATGGAGTATTTAGACCACGGCGATCTTTGTCAGTTTTTAAAGGTAAGGAGAAATATATCGAAATAAAAAGTAATTATTTACATTTGAATATAGAGAGATATAGAGAGAAGTTCTAGAAAAATGAATGCAGTGAGTTTGAAAGACCCTATAAAAGATAATGAAAATTATCAGAACAATCTTGTAGAGAAGACGCCATGCACTGGTCAATGAACATTGAAAAAAAAATAACAAAATTGGTCCTGATTATATTTCTACAGGCTATAAAAATTCTCCCCAGCCACGGACCACACAGCCATTCACAACATATCTAGCAACAACAAAATCGGAACGCACATAAAACCGAAACAGACAGATTCATCATCGTGTTTCTAAATAATTCAAAAAATAAAAGAGGGCATACTTTACAGCTCCCCAAATAACGTTTCAATGCTTCCCAAATGTCGTACTTTCAAGTTTTTATATATTGCTACAATTGTCTTCATAAAATAAATTAATATAGAAAAACGTTAGTAGTGCTGAAACCTTCGGTTTATTTAGACAGTATTATTATTCCAAAAACCAGTCGATGTAGTTTCTCCATATGTTGAAGCTGAAGTAACAATTATGCCCTTGAAGTTTCGTATGATGTTTTTACTTCTCACTCTTAGGACCGTATCGTCAGTCGTTCCTACAATTGTAGGACGCCTTTATGGCCTCCTTGATTTTCATAGTTTTCTACTCTTCCGTCATCATCTGTTATATAGCCTGAAATTTCCTACAATTCAAGAAGAAAACAACCTGACAATAGGAGAGCGCTGACGCTGACACGGAACAGTAGAAATCTAGAAATATCCGAGCCTTTCTGAAGGAGAGGAAATATGATGAAAATCAGATCAAGGAGGCCATAAAGGCGTCCTACAATTGTAGGAACGACTGACGACACGGCCCTTACAGGGGAGAAGTACTGTATTCGCGAAAATTTTAGAAAATGAGATATTGGTTTTTGAATGTTATATGACATGCACATCACGAAAAACCATGTAACTCATTTCCGTCTGTGTGTCCGCTAATCCTATAACCGCCTATAACTTAAGAAGTACCGCTCGGATTTCGCTGAATCTTTTATTTGACACAATGTTACTACTATCTCGCAAATGAAGCGAGATAAAAAAATCCAGCAGACAAAAAGTTGTATTTTTAGCTGCTTAATTCGAAAAAAAAATAAAAAAATTGAAAAAAGTGGCACACAATTTTTTTGTCCAAAGGTGCGTTTAGATCTGAGCACGCTTGCGCTGATGCACCGCGAATGCTCAAGTGTAACCGGCTATGCGCGAACGCTCACCCTGTATCTTCATGTGCGCGAGCAACAGCGAACGCGATCCGCGTGTTGTCGGTCTCAAGACGTTGCTCAAAGCAATTAATGGGTTCGCGAATGCTCAGTGTGGACGGAAACGATGATTAGGAAGACTTGATTATATTTAGTCCAGTAAATGATGAAATGAAGTTGTAAAACTCTTGGAAGACTTTGAGAAATGTTATCGGTAGTGTGGGACGTTAGGCACGGAGATTATCAAAATTGAAAAAAAATGGTTCATGGAAACAACTAGTAATCAATTGTAGCATTGAAAATGTATACTGTTGCGAAGCACTGAAAAAAATTAAAAGTCTGATGGGATCATTTCGTCTCGAAAAAAAAAACAAAATGAATATTTTGACACTCTGAAAAGATACTGCAAGCTGCTGTAGTAGTATCCAGTTGTCAAAAAAACGCAAGGTTACGGCTAAACGTTTTCTTGGTGATATAGATTTTCGAAACTGTGTATCAATTTTTATTATCGTTGGTGTTACCAACGTAAGCAGGTATTCCAGCCTTGGACATTCTTGTAAAATTTCTGAATTGATCATACACACTGTTTAATACCAACTGCTTTCGTTTCCGATTTCCGTTTAGTTTAATTAAATTATACGTTATAATTAATGTTGCAGCGGCTATGGCTATTCGCCATGTTAACCTCGTACGCGAACGACTGGATCAGCCCATGCGTTGAAAAATGAATTTCAGTTTAAACACTCTCCACGCACGCGAACGAAAGCATGTGCATATGCTCAGTGCGTGCGTACTCATATGTAAACGCACCTTAACATATTGGTTATGGTGTTTTTCGGAACCCCACTTGATAATACCACTGCTATTTTTTTTTAAGTTTGACACCCTGTATCTTCAAAATGAAGCATTCCTGGGCCTATCTTTATATAAACTTTTCATCTTAAAATCACTCAAAGAATTATCTCCTGGAGTTTGTCTACGTACTTGAATAACACCCTGTATATACGATCCCAACTTTGGTATTCGCACATCATAGATTTCTCAGTACATTAGCCTTCATAAAACATGGAAAAATATTTTGTTCTATAGTTTTGGTATGGTACACGCTATGCTCTGACTGCACTGACTAATTGTATGACTCTAGGGTCTAGTTTGTGCTGAACATAATGTTTCATGATAACGGCGTTGCGTGAGAAGTACATAGTCAACCTACTTGACGCAATTCTTTTCATTGTTTATATACATTCGCTTCTGGTAAAGATCAAAATAATATGATAAGGGACAAAACGGTGGATTTCATTCAAACTTTGCCATAATAATCGTAATTAAATACCCTGAACCAAAAACTCCGGGCGTTATAAATTGTGGACAAATTCCTTACCTTACAAAGGTTCCGACTTTCAAGGAATTATTCTAAAGACCTATTTTTAATGTTATTCTCCCGCAGGTGCACGTAATGGCCGACAACGCATCCAACATACCATTCGGCGTAAAATCGCTTTCCTTTGATTGCCTGATGTACATGGGAGTACAAATAGCATCAGGCATGCAATACTTGGAATCACTGAACTTCGTGCATAGGGATCTGGCGACAAGAAACTGCCTGATCGGAAAAGGCTATCAAATCAAGATCTGTGATTTTGGGACGTACAACGAACTATACGTCAACGACTACTACAAGGTGGATGGAAACACGCCATTGCCTATTCGATGGATGGCCTGGGAAAGTGTCTATCAAGGAAGGTGAGTATTTAAAAAATATAAATCTTCGAGTACTTAACAAGTATATATTTTTTTCTAAAGATTTGAAAACACTTCATTTTGAACAATTTTTATGTCTATTTTTCATCTTCACTACTCAAAAAAATTAAGAGTGCAAGGAAACATGTTTTCAGTGATTTTTGTCAGGTTGTGCTTTGGTGAAAAATGGTCGTATCTAGACATTAAAAAAGCCTTTTGAAGCCTTAAGATTCTAGTTTTCAAATTTTTTATCCGAGAAATTTTAGAAGTAACGGTTCTTGTGCAATTCTAACAGATAGCGCAACGAACATTTTCTTAACATCAGTACTAAGGAAACAAAAAAATGCCTCAAAGATTGCAATCCAATCTTACAGTAGGTTATTTCAGAAGACAAAATATTTGGAAAAAAATTTCATTTCCTAAAATGTTTTGGCTAAAAAGCTGAAAACTAGAATCTTCAAGCTTCTAAATACCTTTTAAAAGTCTTAGATATGACCGCTTTTCACTGAAATACAGCCTGTCAAAAATCACCGAAAAATTTGTATTTTTTCTTGCTCCCTTCAATTTTTTGAGTTGTGTACATACCACACACAAGATTATGAGAAGGCTACGCCAGAGTACAATGGGTGACGAAGATGAACTAAGTCGATGAATGGCCAAACATTTGACAAATAGGAAGTGTTTAAAAAATCATTTGTTTACATTTCGGAAAATTGATTTCTTCGGGATTTCAAATATTTAAAAATAAGGTATTATCCAGATGTTTTTGTTTTAAAGGAAAATCAATACTTTATTTTATATGAACAATAAATGGCAAAGCTTACCCTCCGAAAACCAATCGTAAAGTTTCACAATAACGCTGTAACGTAAATCGTAACCAAGATAGTGGCGAATAAGCTTTTTCACGCCTTGTCCTTAAAATGTAACCCTACTTGTGCTATGGCTTCCACCAGACAATGTGTTTGATAACATTTCTTCTCTGTGGTTGACCACTGAATATACCCACATTCTACCGATATTCGAAGTGAAAACCAAATCGTATTATGGAGGATTCGAACAGATTCTCGTTCAACTTACGAAACGCAAATACGTTTTTTCCACCACACGTGCGAAAAAAAAGAAGATAACCACTCATCCATCATATTTGAAAAACAGATGTCAACAACCAACTTAGGTGTTCAAATTTAAATAAGCATCTCAAAAAGATTGTTAATTAAAACTGAGTATATGTCAATACATTATTTTTTTATATGACCCTCTTCTTAGTTGCAACATTATAAATATATTAAACTGAACCAATTGCAACTTCTTGTTTGTTATAAGGTGCTGTCAAACGTTTCTCTGAACAGTGCAAACACATGAGGTCATATGGCACCAGCGTGTGGACTGTAAGTTGGATGATCTAAACCGGTCCAGTGCATATTGTACCGTATCAATTTTTGCTGTCTAACTATTGGGTTGTGGAGTCTGTAGTGGTCAGCGCACAGAAGTGAAATGGTCGGACCGCTGCGCCTCTTGGATCGAGAGACATCACCAAACAGTCAAAATAATAAGCTAGTAGCGGTTTTATCACCTGAAGAAAATCAACAAATATAATGCTTTTAAATCCCAGAACGCCGAAGCCAAAACCTTTCCTGCCTTCCTGTAGACTACCACTTCTACTGGACTTTTCGACGCAGGTGTCTAAAAATTGATACAAGTTCCATGACACGCGATAACTGATGAATTTCCCGAACTCTGAGAGTAAACCTGATAAAATATGTTTCCTAACCGCGGTTATAGTATGTAGTACTGATAAGAAGCTTGTGGTAGTTCGACTCTTTCATTGCATACCACATTCCCTTCTCTTCTGTTATAAGCAGTGTAGACTTCTCACTTAGAAGACCTGCACATAAACCGAACAAGCTGGTTCTTAATCCGTATTTCAGCTATTAAAATTCTTTAGGTGTAAAATCGTCCATGTTTCATATTTTGGAAAGTCCTTCAAATTTCCAGAATCTTCAAAGTGTCCAGGCACTGTCATATAGCTGTTATACTCAAACCTGGTCGGTACTCAGTAATTACTCACCAAGATACTGTTTGCTTCAGGTACACAACGAAAAGTGACGTCTGGTCCTTCGCCGTCACACTGTGGGAGATCCTCACACTCTGCAGACGGCAGCCTTATGAGCAACTGACGGATCCCGAAGTAATGGAGAACCTGGCAAGACTCCATTGTGACGATGGACAGTTCAAGTGTCTGCCCAGGCTCACCTCTCACAAAGACATCCATGACATAATGCTTGAATGCTGGAGAAGACGCGACACAGACAGGCCTAGCTTCAGAGAGATCCATCTATTTCTGCAGAGAAAGAATCTTGGTTATGCACCAGCTTAGAATAATGTTTAGACTGGTTTTATGTGTAGATACAATATGTGAGATATGACCTATGAACCTAGATATTGTAGGTTCTTAAATCATTTTGCATTATTAAAGGAAAGATTTAATCGGAAAATTCATTTTGCTTGATCTCAATTAAGGTATCTAACACAATGTAACTTCATTGTGAAGACTAAAAGCTAGCCTTAATGACACCATACTTGAAATTTGAACAAGGCGGAACATTCGAAACTACAGCGATAGATGCAACAACTATTTAATTCCTACATACAACTTACATAATCTGATAGTTTTCGAGTTAAAAGTCCCAAAATCCACAAATGCATCGAAATTTCGGAGAAATATTTGAACATTTATTGAGGGATCTAGTGTTTAAATCTGTTTTCAATTGGAAACTTCAACTTGAGAGGCTACTAAAAATTAACCACTCATTGTGGAATATTTTTCCAAAGGAGTCGCAATATTTGCCTAGTTGCCTATAATATGCCTGTGCGAAATATCGCTGGTTGATGAGTTAGGAAGTGAAGTTAAATTTTCAAAACTGCATAGTCAAATGGCTGGATTAATAACAGTTAAGAATGGAATAGGTTGCTAACGAGAAAAAAACGCACTAACATAACAGTCATATGACATGTAGTATTAAAATGTAAATATCTTAAAAATTGTTCGTTCAAATGAATCGGTAAATCACATTTTATTATTGTCTCCTGAAAAATTGAAATTGTGTGAATTATGAGATTTTTGAAATGATTCAACTTGAAATTAACGTAGACTAATCCTCTTTATGTAGAAATGTTTGCTGAAAAAATGCATATTCATATCCTTCATATTAAGAGACCCGGCACTGCCAATTTGATATCACAAAATTAGCCTACGTTATAGAGAAAAAACAGCCTAATTAGTGAACGACATTTTACTAAGGCATATTTCGCACATCATTATTAACTAAAGTTCAATAAAAAATTGCTTTTAATACATTCATTACAGACTATCATGTATGAATAATTTATATGTATAAGGTAATGTAGTAAAGATGTAGCGTTCTGTTCAACATCTACTAAAATTATAGTTTAAACTAAAACTGATGAATGCAGGAAGCCTAGGAAGACTGTTGAGCTATAGAGGGAACAACTTGTAAATAGAACACAGGGTGATATTTCGTTTTATATTTCCTTTATGAATAGTATTTATTTTATAGCAACCTTTGAAAAAGGTCAGCTTTGTTGATTTTTTTTTTCAATTGAGGGTGAGATGAAAAAAACTTAAGTGTAAAGATATTTAACTTGACATCACACTCTACTAAAGATGGATAAAATATAACTGTTGAAAACAGCATATGAACATGCCACTATAATGTGTAAAACCAAACAGGGTCAAACTAAATGCTTCCTTGCAGAAACAGCTATGGAAAGCTATATATTTTTGCTCTAATGAAATTTAAAAATTAAATGAAATACGTAAAATTTCTCATATTTCTTATAGAAAATGTATTCTTACAGTAAGTTTTTTCATTTACCCCGAAGAAATGAATTTAAATGTATATGTATAACTCTAAGATTATATAGTAGACCTAAGAAAATACTGAACGACTTTTCACACTGAAATTTTTATATCTGCGGTCTACGTAAAACTAAGTTAGGAAAGAAATGCTTATGCTTTAATCATTCGTTAAGAATTTTTCACAAGGCACAATAATTCAAGACAATGTCTAGATTCTAATGTAAAATTAATAATATTTAATGTTATATACTATATATTTACTAGTCAATTTGAGATGCCTGTAAAATACAGTTCAACGATGGAAATTGTGAAGTTTTGGAGCTTAGAAAAAATGTATGAAAATCCAATTCTAAAAATGAAATATATGTAGCGGAACTATGCACGATTAAAGTAGTAGAACTTCTATCGCGTAAGTGCAATAATACGAACCTCTGATAGATTTTAAGTATTTTTAGCAGAAAAGCGAATAGCATTCATAGATTCTGCGAAAAAAAATTAGTGTTGAAAACAGACATGCCTATGATAGTGATAATAGCAATCCCACACTCAGGTTTTCTACTTTAATCCTGTATATTGCATTGCTTATAGATACATATACAGCATTAAAAATGATAGTGGGCAGATGTTTATAGAAAAATAAAGATCTGAGCTTATCAGTATGAGAAATAAGAATAAATCCGGACTATGGCTAGATCAGCAAGTAACGTGCTATTTTGTATTGAGTTTCTATCCCACTACAATCTGTTCACTGAATTAGTATTTACATAAATTTTAAAATATTCTGACAAAAATGACCAAAAATTATAAAAAATATCACGTGATTGTATCCTCTAAGCAAATTTTTTTTCTGTGATATATTTTAAAAATGATACTTTGTCGCTAATAAGACCTATATGTATACAAAAACAAATGAAACTGTTTTCTTTTATGGAATCATCTTAGAAATAAACAAAATATCTTTATGGCATTCAATACAAGAAAATCATGTTATGTCTTTGCTGACCTGCTAAGTTCAGAAAGTTAGATGTGCATTTAGTGATGTAAAAATACCAATGAATTTGATTACTGGCGTCGTTAAATTTTCTATTTGCTTACGTGTATTCATACTCTGTAATGGCAATATACTTTATTTCTTCCACAGTTATGTTTTCACGTGCCAATAAGCTGCATATACTCAAAAATAATCACGGGAATTCATCCCTTTCTTTCACAAAATGTAATTTTCCATAATTCAGTCCAGTACAATACTGTATGTAGTAATGAGTTCTAATCACCTAAACAAGAACTCTGATCATCTTCAAAGAAGACAAACTGGTAAGACAGATGTCAAAAATCGAACATTTACAAATTGTAGGCTCCTCAACAATGCCTATATTAGCAGTTAAACCAAAAATAGCACAAAGACACGTCATACTTTAAATTTTTATACTTAGCATATTCATAACAAAATAACCCAATTATTCTTCTGCTAAAAAAAAAGGCTCACTGATTGCTTAGAAAGTACCCTGAAATTTACTTCTTAATCAAATGGAACTCATATCCTACATACAGTATCTCACTTTCAGTTTTTTGTAATCAAAATCATGTAATACGTTCTTTCCTTGAGTGTTATCAACTCTATTTTTTGTACAAATATAACATGTAGGTACCACTGCATAAAATTATATTTTTACATTTCCTCAAGCATTGTTACAAATTGCGCATACTTTTTATTGACACTCTTGAACATTTATTTAGGTTCAATTTATAGATTGATGGAATGTTTGAACATTTTCAATCAACTATTAACTAGCAGAAATACTTTTGGACACCAAGTTTTCCAACAAGGTTATAAAATTAATACTCTAGTATCATAATACTGGCCACTATATTTGTTTTTCTATACAGAACAACAAGTGTCATATACAAAAGGATAATATATGTGTCCCATATAAAACAGATCCCAAATTAAAGGCAAAATTGGAATTACATAGAAAACAGTATTTTTCCTAAGAATATTTATTCAGTGAATCTTAAAGTACACTGGATAGGACACATCAGGAAAATATGCAAATGAGTAATTCATGATAAAAATAACAATTATTTAATTCAAACTTTGAGCGAATTTGGCGACAGCCTTCACTTTTCTGTTTTCCTGATTTATATGGTGAATTTAAAAATGCCATTCTAATACATAAATTGAACTTTGATGTATACTTGACCTAAAAATCTCTTGAACATTCCAGATTAAATGTATTTAAGTGGCACGAATAATTATTATCATTAGTTGTTAATAAGTATATAATTACTGCAATACCTATGTGATTCAGTTGTTGTGCATTTGAATCTGCAAATAATAATTGTCAAGTAACATATCAGTGATTATTCGAATAAACATCTATTATAAACCTTTGTAATTTTAGTTTCCTTCAAGAAACCTAGTTCCTACCCAATGTTAAGTTGTCCATAATCATAATCCTCCATATGGTTGCCTGGTCACTAAATGAAAATAGGTGATGGTTTTTTTCACATTTCGATAAAAAAAGCACCAACACCCAACAAACCACCCCTCTCTGCTCTTCAGCTTTAGAGGTGCTCCATTTCAACATTGTGCTTTGGGTGCCACAAATCCTAGGCCTCCACTGATCTTTCCCGAATCTAAATATATTATGTAGTTTGCTATACCTATTTTTAATACTTAAACTTGAATTTTGTGCATCATTTTATTAATCTGTATCGATAAGTTCAAACCACATTGCATCTAGCTGCTTATACAATAAGTCTGGTATAGGTAGGCCAAATAAGAATGATTAAATGCCACATACAACTGAAGTTTTTTTACTGAATAATAACAAAATGTGATCTATATTTTAGAAATGCCACATGAAATTCTTTTGACTATAGCAAAAAATGATGTATATTTAGAATTAGGTAAGAAGCTGTCACCACTATCATTAACAAATAGCAAGGTGTGTCTAAAAAAACACAAATTTATTAAAAAGCATCAGTTTGCACAACTCCTGTACTTGAGATTTGTCAGTATTGCTTTCGATCTGGCTCTTTTTAAATAAGCAGGAAGAATGTTATTATCAGCACATTGTACAGAATGATAATCTATGAAGAAATCCTATGGTGATTGTGTAAAATTAACAAAAATATGCTAATAAATTAATTAAAACAACATTTTCTAAAATAACATACCTAAATGATTATCAAAGACAACAAATAAAACCAGTAATGGAAATAGTGTTTCTTCTAAAACAACATAATGCAGATCAAATGAAGTAAAAATAGAATACAGCAATGTAAAAATTGCATCCATTCTGCACTGCACTGTTGTGTACATGTTCAACCTGTACAAAACCCTAAATACGTGGTTATGTTAAGCGTACCCTCACCAAACCTACTGACTAATGGTAACTTCAGTTATATGAAAAAGAATTTCATTTTTCCTGAAATATAGTAAATTAGAAAAACCTCGAAAAAGATGCAAAACCGCGGGATTCAAGAAAAGCTAGGTTACGATTACTCTATTTACGCATCATGCAAAAGTTAATTCGGTCATATTTTAAAGCCGTTGTAAGTTTAACCACATACATCCTCAAAACGACCGTCTTTCCGCAAATCAAATGTAAACGCAGCCCTGAGAAGCGACTCCAATCCAGATTAGGATTTATGGAACTCTAAAACTAAACAGCTACAAAATTATAGCTTTAACAACAGTTATCTTACCTTTGTTTAATTGTGAATGAAGCGACACCCAGAAAGTCCAATGGTAGTTGATCATACATGGAGTTTCTTGCACGTCTCTCGTGTAAAAAAAAGAAGCTCCAATATGGTCGTCTCATATTCGAAATGATTGGAAACGGAAATTCGTCACCTAGATAGAGCGCCAGAGACATCTTGCGGTACGAGATGCAAGATTGATGTAGTAACTTTTTTTATATACACAGGAGGGAATTTTTAGATAAATATGTATCCCGGTTCTGACCACCATTTTGAGTTTACAATGACATAAAAGAGCCAAATCACTTTTCGCCCAGAATGTCGAATTTTGGGGGCTCCAACGGTCCGAGTACAGATAACATAGCCACGCAAGATAACTGCTGAAATGTATTCTACTAAATCATAGAAGACTATCCCTAGCGAAATTTTTGCCGAAATCGTTACACAATACTTGAAAAAATGCAAATGAAAATTGTCGCTTTGACGTTCTAAATAACTCCCTGGGTACCACGGAATAGACATCCGTATTGACATATTACCTTGTCATTCTTGCCACCTGGATTGCAGAGTTGCCAGCTCATCGGACGATTTTGCTACCTCTGCTATTATAAAATACTTTTTGAATACTTATTCCAACAATTGGAAAAAACAATGTTTTATTATATAAATATATTTATCAACTATTTGATATAAAATTAAATGATCATTAATAGGAGAAGTACGATTTTCATTTTACTCTACTATTTATTAGTATCCATCTTATACGCAGAGATAGTAGGCATTCATTTTGAGGAAGCTAAAAATGGACAGCTTGAATCCAACTTATAACTCGTCGATCATGTCGAATTACAGGCAGACGCAATTTGAACGCATCACACCCTTACTATTGTTGGACATGTGGTGCCCACGTATCCTCCAACAACCAAGGTAAGACATTGTAGTTTACTAAACACCGGGCTGAGATTCCAGGTTTGAACACGCAAGAGAATCAACGCTTGATTTTTTGCACCATATTTAGTAAACATAGTGCCAAGGGCTTAGTGTCAAAGCACGATACTGCCCACCAATCACCAACTCCTTGGACTAAAAATAGTGTTCGAGGCTTTGCTAATAGTTTTAAGATTTTTCAGAAATGAATGTAAGTACATAGGAATACTTACAATAACGTTAGATTAGTGCACGTTTCTGTGAATTTTTTTTTATAATAATGTATTACACGGTGGCCAAGATAAGGATCAGACTAGGTTAAATTCAGTAATCACACAATCTTACGTCAAGCCTTTGTTTGCAACGCCTACTTAAATACTTGCTGCACTTGTATCCTGTTTCCCTCAGAAGAGTTGGAAGTAGACCTAATTTCCACTTTGGAGACACTTGACAACCACGTCACAACGCTAAAACACCAAAGCACCACTAAGAGACAATCGAGAACCCTATAGTGAACACCTCTATTAAAAAAAATAACTTGACCGAATAGAGCACTGCACGGAGCGGTGAACCCGTGGACATTCCGCTGCGCGACGTTTGCCTAGAGACGGAAGCGTGTGAGTGCTGTACCTCGCTGCGGCGATACAGTACGGCCGGGTAGTACAGCCACGCCCCTTTCCAGCTCCCACTCCGCGCGTCTGCGTTCTCTTATCTGACAGTATCACGAATCGACTCGATGGGGGGGGGGGGGCATGGCTGTACTCCCCGGCCGTACCGTATCGCCGCAGCGAGGTACAGCACTCACACGCTTCAGTCTCTAGGCAACCGTCGGCGCAGTGGAATATTTACGCGTTCACAGCTTCGTGCAGGGCTCTATTCCGTTTAGCTATTTTTTTTAGTAGTGGTGTTCACTATAGGGTCCTCGATTGTACCTCGGTGGTGCTTTATTGGTGTGACGTGGGTGTCAAATATCTCCAAAGTGGAAATTAGGTCTAGTTCCAAATCTTCTGAGGGAAAAAGGATATCTGTGCAGTAAACTAGGTGAACCTTGCATACTCATCACTTGTGTGTTAGGGTTGACATCCTGTTTTTTAAAGGAATGAGAGTTTTGATAACGTTGTATAGCAGACGACAACAATATTGTATTCGTTTACGTTTTTTGCCGATAGTCATATATATAAAACCGAGAACCGGAGGCATGAGGACAGAGAGGGATCTGAAAATTTTCAAACATTTTCTCCTGCAAGTCTGGATGAGATGAGAGATGACTGAATCAAGTTGTTGAAGTAACGTTGATTGCTATTGTGATTAATTACCTAGACATTAGTTCTCATACTATTAACCAAAATATACATATGTATATGATGGTAGGGATGTCAAAGATGTAAAGTTACTTACCTAATTTGCTATGTTCAGGAGCCCTCTTCCAGAAACACGCACCTCAAGATCATTTACCTAAATACATAATTCATTTAACTTTCACTCTTTACTTCTTGATTTAAAAAATGTGCTACAAAACTTAATCCTTTTCTTCCGAAGACTATGTTCCCGAGTACCGCTCTGCTGCATCGCCCTGGATTCACCTGCGAGCGGGGCTCGGGAGGGGGGGTTCAGGTCTTCATAGCGCAGTAACATTATGTGAACTTGTTGCTATGACAGTATCGAAATAGTGTGCGATTTTTTAGATTCGCTGCATTCAAACCATTTATATCGAATTATTAGAGCGTTTTAGTTTATTGAAATGACCCTCGTGTAAACCGTTACCTCAATGCTACTTTTTCTAGGTTAATAACTGTGGCATGCTGGCGATTTTCGATTCTACAAATGAAGACAGAATTGTGGAAAGACTTAATTTTTCTTCAGCTGATACAATTAATCTTAGCAGTGATGGTTGAGGTTTTCTAGGGGTTTTCCTCGCTACAAGGGCGAATTCAGTCACAAAAAAACTATATTCCCCTAATAAAGAGCAGATTAAATGAAAATCGCACTTCTATTAATGATCATATAATTTTAGATCAAATAGTTAATAAATATGTTTATATAATAAAGCATTGTTTTTTTACAATTGTTGGAAGAAGTATTCAAAAAGTATATTATCCTATAAAACTGGGCATTTATAAAAGTGTTCAGAGACATTAACGTTTCGCCGCATACACGCCAGGCGACTCAAAATGTAAAAAACAGCTTTTTTTAGTTTTTTGGCAAACATGCTACGCCTCAAATTTTATATATCTCCATTGTATCCCTCAATATTTTATCCCAAGCTTCTTTTTTTTTATAACATTCTAGCAAAATAGCAGAGGTATCAAAATTGTCCGATGAGCTGGCAACGCCGCAATCTATATGACCAGGATGACAAGATCATATGTCTATCCCAGGGTAACAACGGAGTCTTTAATACGTCAATCTTCATTTGCATGTTTCAAACGCTGTGTAACGATTTCAAATAAAAATCACTACGGATAGTGTTCTAGAGTCCAGTAGAGTATATTTCAATAATTGTCTTGCGTGGCAATGTTATCTTTACTCGGGACCGCTCCAACTTTCATCCTCAAGAAGACCGTCTTTCGACAACGTTCCGTAAATATGAACGCCTGAAGCCTGAAGAGCAACTCCTATGCAGCTATATTATGTGTCTATATAGATTGTTGGAATTCTAAAACTAAACAGTTACAGGAAATATAGCTTAAGCAATCATTATCTTACCTTTGTTTTAATAATGAATAAAACCACACTCAGCTACAGAAAAATCAAATCCAAGCGAATAACCAAAATTTCTGTGTTATGTGCCGCGGTTATAATATGGTTCAAGATGACACACGGGTTGATGACGTCAGTCACACGAATCGCTTGAACGCGTTGGTTTAAACCGCGGTTTTGTTGCAAGTTGTTTATTTTAGAAAAGCGCGTATATAATCTCTGATTATTTTTATTATCACTTAATAATCGGTGCTTTTTCGTCTACAACTGTATATGGAAAGTTTAAATAAGAAACCTTTCATAATATTCATGGGAGAAATGTTTTTTTCAGATTTTTTTTTTAATGATGGAACCATGGCTTTGTAGCTATGATAACTTTCAATTCCCTAAATTTTTCCGCATGTCAAAGAAAACATTTATTGATTCAGCAGAAATGATGAAAAAAGATATTAGCAAAACCGTATACAGGTTGATATCATCTAGTGAGTTTATATGGCCATATTTTAATATTCTTGTGGTATATGGCTACACAGGATACTTTGTTGAGCATAGGAACTACATTTAAAGTGTCCTCAACAACCGTAATGAGTATAACTAATAAGGTGCTCCAGTTTATGGTAAAACTGAAGTCAGCCTATATCATTTTTCTCAAAAATGAAGCTGAAGTACAATAACAATATCCAATACCCGGCAAAATTCTAACTTGTCACATTTCAAATAATAACCAGAAATATAAAACTACTCTTGAGTTGGGTAAATACCACAATTTTGCGGTGATAACTATGACATATAACAGCTGATTCGTGACGTCACGGATCTTATAACCAAACTGATAACTACACTCGCTTGAACGGATTGGTAAATACCAACCCAAAATGGTAAATACCATTTCCATTTGGTTATCCGCTTGAATTTGATTAAAGTTAAAGGAAAAAGTGGCACTGGTTCATTCATCTTTAGGTTTCGTGCACAAAACATATACGCTACTCCACACTTCGACATATTTTTGGCGGTAGAGGAAAAATGGCAGCTTGACAGCGGTGACGTTGAAGAAAGACAAGTGACACTATCGTAACAAGTGGCACAAACAATATTGACAGTGTTGCCGGACGTTTTTTTCACAGCGAAAAACGTTGCCTGATTTTCTGTGTTGCGCCTTGTCAGGCCTCAGTTGAGCCCACGTGGTTTCTTGTGAAAAAACCCTTCGACATCGATTTCAGTTGACTGAAAACGGAAATACGTCTCTTAGAGCGCCAGAGACATCTTGAGGGACGTGATGCAAGATTGGTGTAGTAGGTATTTTAAAAAATAGATGACGCCGGGCCGGAAGGAATATTTAGATAAATGTATCCTGGCCTGGCTCTGCTCACTATTTTGATTTTAATAAGAAATAACAGCCAAATAAATATATTTTTCGCAGAAAGTCGAATTTCGGGGGTTCCAACCTTATATACTGAGCCTGCAGTCCTGAACTTGTGCATATTTGGATAACGAACGCAGCGAGGCGGCAGCGGTGGCCGCGGTAGTAGACTCCTCAGTCTCCTGATCAGTCACCGTGCGCTGTGAGGGTTCGAATCCCGTCCCAAGAGAAATTTTTCTCTTGGCTATGGATGTTCTGATTGTTCGTAGGTGGTAGACTGTCGAACGTAGAGGTACCACCCAGCGGATCTCGTAGGGGAATGTGTGCATGTTGCATGCACACGTGTTCCCTCGCCAGAGTCCGTATGGCGTTCCCCCTTTCCCCTGTATCCCTCTATAGCCCCATGGTACCCCATGGGTGTTTGTTTAGGCGTCAGGCCTTCGTGATAGTTGTAGTATAAAAACATATATAACATCACAGCAGTATTTTCGTCTCATGCAACAAGTACAAGTTGATACTAGCCTAAGCATTACTATTGGATAACTTGATCAAAAATTAAAATCGTCATCAAAAGGGAAGTACGGCAAATTAAAAGCTCAAGATCAAACTGCTACTTGATTTTTGGAATCAGAGTTTAAGTGTATTAAAAACCTATTGTTAATTTTTCAAATCGCTTCTGATTTTCTCTGATCTTTCCCCTTTCACATCATCTTTTTTCGATAGCCCTTTTACTTCAACCCACTTTTTGTTAACAAAAACCTAAATTATAGAAAAAAAAAGAAACACTTAAACAAACTTACAGTTCTGCTTTTGCCGCTACCATAAGTAGAAAAACAGAAACAAGTAAATAAATGTCGGGTTGCAACTAGGCAATAGTTTATTTTTATATTATTTAATAAGATTAAAATCACATTACAGCTGATTTTATTAAATTACATTTTAAGAGAAACACAGTATTAGCAGGAAAAATAAAAATGATTCTACTCTGTATAAGTATACGCATATTTTGATAATAAAAAAAAGGAAAAAAATACCTATTTATCAAAATAATCTTCAAATTAGGAACAGTTAACGATATACTAAACTACTTGCATAAAAACAGAACAAATCAGGAACTAATTAATTTAAATAATAGAGAACATAATCTTTAATAATTTGTTACTAAGTTAAATAATAGAGAATATTATTATAATCTCTACGGTATTGACGGAATTTCTCTCAATAAATATTAGAAAATGTCCAAACTTTAAAAAACATAAAAATTCCGATTGTGAACCCTTCTTTCAAAAAAAGTTTCTGCACGATCCAAGAATTTCCGCAAATCGGAACTTATTTCGCCGATTGGCAATACTGCTTGAGTAAAAAACAACCCTTCGATTTCAATTGATTATAAACGGAAATACGTCGTTACGTGATGTAAAATTGTTGTAGTAGTTTTTATTTATACAATGATGATGTTGTGGAGGGGAATATTTAGTTGAATATGCATAACAACTAGAAGTTGATACCGGCATATAATATTTATTGGATATCTTGAATATTAAAAATCACCTCCAAAACACGCGTAAACCCACCCAGAACTAGTGTGACATCGGTAATGTGAGAAATGTACAGATTTTTGAAACGTTATGAATTTGTGCCATCTTTTAGGCAGTTATTGAAGCATTAACAAACGGTCATAGATTTCTATATCGTTATATCGTTAGTGTGTATGTAAAGAGAAAATGTGATTTTAAATATTGCTATTACCAACAGCAACCCATATTCATATACATTGAGTAAGTTGAGGATTAGTTTCAATGAGTTTCTCTGTCACAAAACAAAAATTAAAATCAGTTTTATATGCATACAGTTCCACTCGTGTATAAGCAGTTGTCTATACCTCGTACCTGTAAAAATTTAATTCAAAGCTTGAAATTGAGGAATTTGTGGAGGATTTTTTCATTGCTTTGATGTACACTTTTTCTAATCTGATAACGTTACTTTTTATATTTTAATGGAACTTTTTGATTCTCGACTTCAAACCTTTTCCCCTTTCTTTCTTGTCTCTTGCGCCCTCTACACCATTTTGGAGCGGTTCTTGGCTGTCAACATTCAACAACCCGATGATTCAGTTGTCAAAAAACGTCAAATCGGTTGTGGTGTAGTGTGTTTACAGGGATTATCAGTGAAAATAATATCAACTTTCAAGGATATTCCAGGAGTAATTTTTTGTTCGGTAAGTTATTTTGAATACTACTAATATTTGCCAGCAATATTAACTACATTTACGCATCGCATACCTCTTGGGATCAATATTCTAACCTTCAGCAGTGTTTCTTAGTATTTCTTTATTATTACCAAATTTGTTATACCCTACAATAATTTTGATTTGCGCTCATGTCGTTGATTTATGATTTTTAAATTATTCAGAGATTGTCTTTATAGTAGCTTTTCCCTTATAATTAATAGTCGCTTATAAAGTGTATCCAGACCATCTGTGGCAATACTACCTTTTGTGTCTATTAAGCCACATTTTTTAGCTAAATAATCGTTAATTTATGATATGCGAAGGTTATATTCGCCTACAGACCTATAAACAAGTTAAGAAATTATTTGATGATTCATATTCTCTTATTCAAAATTTAGAATTTGATCAGCTGTTTCCAGTATTTACTAAATTAATTCAATTCACTAGATATGCTTTGAGCTAATTTATTTAAAATTTCCACACAACTGATTGTATGTATGAGTTACCTATCATGAGTTAACTATCATTGCTCAAAAATATTTTTTTATCTTTAATTATTTTTCTATTTATGTTGGCTACTTATGAACCAATAGTTACAATTATAAAATAATGAGACTAGCTAATGGCTGGATATGGATAAATGTGTGGAACAGAGCAGCATAGTTTTCACAAACATCATTCGATTGAAATAAAAAAAAATATGTAACAATTATAAGAATATGTGTAAAGATAAAGGTTAAATATTAAAAATTCATAATACTTGTTTCATCTGTCAGTTTTTTATGATGCAGTAACTCTTGGTGCTATGTACTATCTCTATAACTGAAGTCCAATTAGAATATTATTACAGCAAGGACAAAACAGTTTTGAATATATAAAAATTATGTAAAATATATCAGAATTAGGACTACAGTTAAAGGTAATAAACTTCCATATAATATGAATCAACAAAAGAACACAAAGTTTAAATAAATACATAAAATGTTAATTCACGGTTAATTCCTTGAATCCTTGATAAAAAATAAAAATTAGCAAGCTTTATAAACATGGTAACAGTGTATCAATAAGTTTTTAAAATGGTTTGAAACATTCCAGTTTAAGATACACTCTCTAAAAAGTACCAGAAATTACATATTTGACTGACCTACATTATAGACAGTTTCTGAGTTTCTCATAGCATTGATTAACATATGGTATTTTCCAAGAAGATGCAACCCTACACTGTTTTTAATATAATAATAATACTTTATTTGCCAAATACAATTAAGAAAATACAAATTTCAAAGATTTTTTGAGGTTCACTTCCAATTTCCATCATCACAGCCATATTATCAAGCAGGATAATAATAATTCCCTTAGAAGTGATAAAACAGACTGCAACATCATTAGAGTTTGTTCAGAACTAGAATGTTATACAAAATATATGTTCTAAACAAAATTAGTAAAATTTATATATCTACTGTTGAAAGTTGAGCCTCTGGTTAACAGTTGGAGAGAGCATTGTGAAAGTTTTGTTGTTTTCTTCTTTAGGTAAATGGCAGTTTGGCTTGCATCATCATTTTGTGGTTTAAGTTTGACAACAAAAATTTTAAATCACACACTGAATACATTTTCATTTTTGTGCATTTGTATTGTACTGCTGTGTTTTTCATTTTATTATTATGAGCCTTCAAAAAACTCGTAATCTTCTATGTTTGGCAAAAACTAAATGAAATTCGCGACACAAAATTGTGTGCCAAAATCAGCGTGTTGTAGGTCCTGTAATGCATAGAACTAGAAGTATCATTCCAGCAGGGTCGGTACTTGTTCTTGTTCTAATCATGTCACTGAATATTCCGAGAAAGAAATGTGGGGTGAACGTGAATTGGACATTTTTCCCAGGCATGACTTTCAATTGTGTTTGGTATCTCTTGGAAGAATATGTATTTTATATTGTAATCAAAGGTCCTGAGAATCGTCTATCAGACAAACCACGACAAGAACGACGATTAGTGAAGGTGAGGTTCGAATACAAATTTTGTAATTATTTTTGTAATGCCTAAAAGGTTTTTCACACCAAATCAGCCGCGCAGGCAGAAGCCTAAATGCCAGAGCACCACTATGGAGAGGTTGAAGAAATTTTGTTGATCCGATTTTTGAACTGCCTAAGCAGAACTCGGAGAAGTCAACTCATGTAAATTGTGTCATAATCTCGGAACCCTAGGGACAAACGAGCGGTCGTATGCGAAAGGGTCCCGAGACTGCCCGTGAATCATCGATCAGTTGTAGAGCCCCCAAACATGTGAGCAGGACTCGAGGCTAGGTCTTATCTGGGTCTTAGAGTTAGGAGGTCATGTGGAGAACAGTACTTCTTAGCCCTAAATAAATAGCCTATTTTTCCCAGCAGCTGCCGCTATTGATGAGATGTGTTCATGTCAGATCAGGCCCTCGGTGAGTCCGACCAGCCGAAGTGAATGGCTAGAATATCCTTTGAAATCGGATGGGCGCTAGGAAGCTTCTTGTTAGTCAACGTACAGTACTGGGTTTTGATCTGATTGATCATACAGGGAAGGAGGTCATTGATATATGAGAGGAACAATGTCGGAGCCAACACCGATCTTTCCGGACACCCGCGTTGACGTGGGATATAGAGGACAATCCATTAATTACAATGAATATCTTGCGGCAAGAGAGGAAGTCAGCAACCCATCTGCAAAGGTGCTCTGGAAGGTCATAGGATGGAATTTTACTTAAGAGGGGGCAGCATGCCACAGCCGGTCGAACCCTTTCGTCATATCAAGAGCAACATGAGCCAGCATCGAGTTTCGTTTTGCATAATTTATAGCATAACTATGCTACCGAAACCGGACATTTATCAGAAAGACAACTCGACAACAGGATGAGCTCCAGTAGTTCATTACACTACAACAGTTACGGATATTCAAGTACCATGCTAGCAATCGACAGATTGCGATGCAATAAAAGTTTCGTTGCGATGCGTTGCAACTGCTGACGCTGAAGATGGACCTTACGGTAAATCCCGTAGCAGCGCAGGTCGCGAATATCCATAGCCACCGCTGCTTCTTGTGCGTATCTCTTTTATCTCTCAGTTTATTTTCCAATTTCAGCCTGGCCTGGGTGCCGTATCGTATATCGTGCGGGAAAGCCTGAGAAAACGACGAACGCCGTGAGCACGCGACGCACCACGCTGTGCGGTGAGGTTTCCGCTTCCTAGTTCCGAACGGTGCGGTGGTTTTAAAACGAGATAGAGGTGAACGTCGGTTAGCCGGCTTATCGCGGCACCGCGGCCGGTCTTCTACGGCCTCTTCAAGGTTTTCATCTTGTGTTTCAATTAACTGGCAGAGGTTTATGAGAAATCCTTGTTTCGATTCATGCTGATCAAAGATTCTGATAAAACACCGGAGATGCAAACTCTGGTGCGAAAAAAGATGTTTTAAATTTTACAGATGTTGAGAATTACAGTGTTTGATAACACATAAATTTTGGCCCAGGATTCCGAATTATTTTGCCGATAATGAATTATTGAAGTTGATTCGAGTGAAGGGCAAACAGGCCCACCAATTAAGAATGTATCTAAAAAAAATTCAAGGTCATTCTTTGAGCATTACTAAGTAAAAAAAAATAATGTTTTTCATAACAATCTCAATAATTGTTTATGATTTCACCTATGTTTTCGTCGATCAGTCTGTACCTCCTGAAATCCATATACCTACGGCAAATAAAGGATTTTCAAAGTGACATTATTTTTTAGAACATTGCTGCACCTATGTATTCACGAACTTTTGTTCTTAAAGACACCCAAGAAATGACTTCTTGAAAGCCCAGGTGCTTCATTAACACCCTGTATAGACAAAGCTTAACACCCAAACGAAGAGAAGTGATAGAGATGATCAGATCTTTTTTCGAAAAACCGTTTATAGCAATGAAATAAATCTCATCTCTATTTACTGATTACTAGTAAACTTATGTGAAAAATATTCAAAATATATCAAGGGAGCTATAAGACATAATATGGTTCATTAACCATTTCCTTACGAGTGGCCACTTAACATCTGTGAGATACTGACATCGGATCCTCTCTTATTGATCGATTATTATTGGTTTCTCCTAATATTGCTAGAACATTCAGACTTTTTATCTAAAAAATTCCTGAGAATTCGCGTTGCATCAAATTTTTGTGGGACTTTAGTGATAAATTGTGCAGTGATAAGACAATATAGTTAATGACTGAAATGGACTTTGACGCCATGTCGAAGTATGGTTGTTGTGACTCGCACGGATCTGTACATACCGGTCACCTACAGTAAGGATCTAAATAGAGGAAGGTCAGCATCAGTTTTCTACATTTTATAGTATCTAATTTAGAATCACTTAAGTGTTCATAAACATATATATAGGTTCAAATTCGTCTGACTTCGTAATGGGTACGAGAAAGAAGCGTGCAATATGTATTAGAAAGAGTGCGCCGATGTCGTCCGTGAAATCGTAGTCGGGTTGCTAGGCAACGAGGTAGGCTTTTATCTCTTTTGAGACAAGACACGTTTCGCTCTCGTACACATTATAATATCAGTGGTATTTGGTTTTCAGTATATATTCGTTCAAGATGTGATTCTTGGTCTGGGCCTTTAGCTTGAGCATGAGCAGATCGAAATCACCATTCCAACAGAAAATGGAATTAATTCCTAAACTGTTCCAAACAAATTCCTAACCGGTTCTGAGAAAAAACTTAGATGTTCGGATTTGATAGCGCATGCGCGCTTAAAGATTAAATTGCGTCGATCACCTGTTAATAGCTGGGTTTTGTGCCTTTCGTTTTTCCTTTTCGTATATAAAACCCAAGTCTTAACCGCTCAATGTCCCATCTATTACACATATCCAAAGATAAGTGGCGACTAAGAATCAAGTGTGAACGATCTTAGCTGATTATAGGAGTTCCAAGAACCACAAATGAAAATTACATAGTCAACTGTTGATAATTTTCATGAATTTGTTTATTATTTTGTTATTAATATTAATTTCTTTCGTCTTGTTAACACTCCATTTAAATTCCTGCTCTGCAAATGATTAATTCCAGCTTACAAAAAACAAAATTTATTTTATTAAAATTATAATTATTTATTTAAAATACGAGCCCCTTCCCACTTCAGTTGGCCCACTTCAAGATTTGTACCAAAATCTGCCTTTTTAAACTAAACATGACGAAACTATTTACTTTTAAAACAATTTATTTTGTCAGAAACATTTTAGATACACTCTAGTCGTAAAAAATACATATTTGAAATCACTTAGACCTATAACTAATAGAACATCTGAACAAATAAACAATGTGCGAATAAATGCGCGAAGTTAACAAAGCAACAATTGAAAGATTACCATTGGGTAACATCACCTTTATTTTTTATTACGGCTGAAATTCTTTGGGGCATATTGTTTTGGTAAAAATTTGGTGTAAAACAATCCCTTATTTCTTGAAGCTTTTGTCTCAGTTCGGTGATTGTACGAGCAGGATGTTGTCGTAGAACCGTTTTCATCTCTTGCCACAAAGTTTCAATAGGTGACAGATCTGGACTGCTAGAAACTCATTTCAAAAGTGGTACATTATTTGTTTCCATCCATTTTATAGCCTTTTTTGAGGTATGGCACGCTGCACCATTTTGCTGAAACACAAAATCTTGGCCGGATGTCAAACATTCTGTCATCGCTGGTAAAAGCGATTCTTCTAAAATTGCTAAATATTTGTTTATATCCACATTTCCATCAATAAAATGAAGTTTTCCTACTCTTTTTGATGACATACATCCCCAGACCATAATGGATGCTGGAAATTTCACTTTTCTCTTCAGACAGTCAACATGGAATGCTTCATTTTTTTTGCGAATAACTCTACTGCGACTGTCACCAACACAAACTTCGATTCGTTACTCATGACTCCATTGTCTATGCTCTTTAGCCCATCTAAGCCGATTTTTCTTTTGCAGTGGAGTTAATAGTGGCTTTCTTTGGCCTATAAACAAGTTGTGCAACTTTAGAGTTTTTACTTCACTTTTTTTTATAAGTAAACTTACCTTGCAAGTGCTAAATCCCAGTTTTTGGCCCTCTCTATGAGTTGTGGACCTCTAAATTCTCCTTCCAACAGCGTCACTCCACAGAGCACTTAATTGTAAATAATTGGCACGCTTGTTTTTCAAGATTATTCTTAACCAGTTACGTTATATCTTCTAATAATATTTCTCACACTGTACCGCGATAAGTCTAACAAAGTTGCAATTTCTGTAACCGAATTTTCTCACTAATAACATTTCCTCTACCCATGTTGAAAACCGTAACTACCCAAAACTATTTTAAACGCATTCTGATAGCTGTGATTAATAAAAACAATTGTCATGGCTTTTATTTTTCACAGCCACTTATGCATTATAGACTTATTTTGCATTGAAATGAAAACAGGTTGATAAGCTGTAATTGCAACATATGTTATTTTTATGCTGCAAATTTGATTAGGGAGTGATAAAGTTGGTGTTTTCTACTATATATTATCAAAATATTATAATAATAATAATAATAATTCATTGTTAATATTTTAACCTATAACACCCTGCTACATTTTATTATTTGTGTTTGATAAGAAAAAAACTAAGATTTCAAATTTCCAACTGAAGTGGGAAGGGGCTCGTATTTCACCAAACTTGTCATTGTTAAATCTGCTATCTGGTTTTCCAAATTTGTCGAAATTATTTACAGTACCTGAAAAACAAATTACCTCAAATTATACGTTTAACATACGGAAACTTAAATTTTACTTCAATCAACGACAACAAGCCATGTAATTCTCTGTTCTAACAGAGTTCGGAACTAGTTCTGGACTATTCTTGCATCAGGCATGCGCTGTAAAGTAATTCGAAATTAGATATGAACTAGTGCATAACTGCTTGTTGAAATAAAATTTTTGATGTCAAATATATCCTTTCCACAATTTTGATATATACAATCTTCTGATTGGCCTGATCAATAGTACCTCAATACATGGTCAAAGAGTCTATCAAGCGTCAAACTATTGTATTCTCTTCAGGTCAAACCGACAATCTGCATGAGATAACCCTATGTTGGTGTTCAGATTTAGGTAATCAATAGTTTCTACGATGTGCGAATGAAAGGCATATTTTGAGATAATATCCCGTATGAGAATGGTAAAATACGTGGTAATAACATCTATCTGAATATAAATGTCTAATGTGTTTCTCACAAACAACGTCGGTTTCTTGGAATTAACATATATTTATTAGTCGCCGAAGAAATATATCTATTTTAATGATGACTGCCGTTGCACGAACACCTTGTTGCACACATGCACGTTGCATGCATCATGATTAAATCTTCACTAGGGTCTTTACCCGTTACCGTCAGGATGGTGGGCTAGGAACACATATATACTTTTTTCATTAATATTCTCTATGAAGTATCAATAATGAATTGATTCGAATAGTTATATGTTTAAAAAGATAGCGGGAATACGTATTTTACCTACTTGACAGTTATCTGACTGCGTCAGAAAAATAACAAACGTTATACGACGTCTGTAAATTATGTTTAATGATGAGGCTTGTTTTTTTTAATTGCTTTATTCAAACAATTACAAATTTATATTGTCACCCTCAAAACAACTTTCTTCTGATGCGACACAGGGCTAGAGACGGTTCTTCCACTCCTCACAGCCGTGCTGGAACTCCGATACCGGACTAGCTTTCAGCTGGTCGGTTTATTGACATTGACAAGGAGCATCATTGTAATGCAATACCCATTTGTCCTTGATCTGATGAACGGTGGCGTGAGTCAAATTTAACTCTTCCTCGATCATTCTATTTTGACTGTCAACGGACGATCTGAATGTACAAGATCCCGGATTCTGTCGATATTTTCGTCGGTTCTTCTTGAAGATGAAGGCCTTCTGCTTCGGGGTTCATCTCATCAAAAGACTCGAGCGAGTTCAAACATGTACTGAAGGCGGATCACATGTTTCCCTGCCTCCCCTCCAACCCGGCGCCTCAAGTGTTGCCAAATCGAACGCTACGTTGTCAGTCTCATCACTCAATTTACAGACCGTGTATTGCACTGATTAAATTTTTTCCGTATATTTTCGAAAACATCCTTGAATTCAGCTAAGTACTTTAGTAAGCACATTTTATGGCCTAATAATGATACGAAGAAAGAAATGTTAGACTTAATTTTCTGTGACAATAGGCGAAGGAATATTGATATCCCGAACATTTTGCGTTTCCATAATGTTGTCTTTTCGCCTCACGCAAAACCATGTCATTCATTTCCGTTTGTTCGTCAGCCTTTCTACGGCGTCTCTCTGGGATTTGTTGACACATCCAACAAGTACTAATACTTCGTGATCCCTCTTTAACTTATATTTTTAGCAAAAGGTTACTACTATTGTAAGACGAAAATCGTTGAGGTCTTTGCAAATCCATCTACCCGCATTCGAAGTTATCGTAGCTCGAGAACATTACTGAAAAAAAAAAAAATTGGACAAGCACAAATTGAAGGTGAAATAGGGCAAAGACGGAGAACATTATTACAGAGTTTTTAGTGCTCTCATTTTTCAGCTTCCTTATGATCGTCTTTATTTCGATTTTGTGTAGCAGCGAGACAATCCTGAATGCATTTCCGTCATCGAAATAAGAAAGCCCCGTTAGTTAGTTTCGGATAATAGGGGAGAGCTTATTCCGTAATGTTATATTTCCTTATTCAGGCTGTAAGAGGAATTTGTACAACTGGATAAGCTTAGGTTACAGATAAAAATAAAGGAGAGAAATAGGCATAGTTCTAGAAAAATTGAATTGTTGATTTTTGTTACATATGCAATGTGGCAAACTAGCCTTTCATTGTAGTTCTGCGCTGGTTTTGTGGTCATTAGTCCTTCTGTGGTTCCGTGATTCTAAAATTATTCTTTTCTAGTACGGTCGTTTGGACACAGATATTACCGAATAGTTCTCTGAAACAATTGAAAATGTTTTAAAATTTTGTGGTTAGCTTCACGTTAAGATAAAAAAAATAAACAACCTATCATGACTGCCTAATTACGACGGCTCACTTTAGTGGTCATAAAAATACTTTTTTGGTTGACGTTCGTTATTTGCAGGCACTTGTCATTATCATGGTTCAATATTTGGTTACTTTGAAAAAGTGCTCAAAAATGGCTGAATATATATTTTCCACGATAAATGGGCTACATCATTTCCATACGGTTTCTTATAATACATTCAATGGTCGCAGACAACGTGGTTAGAAACTATCTGTTATGGAGTGTCGTTACATGACTGTAATAATTAAGGCGTTATAAAAATAAAGTTCCAAAGTTTTCCAAAATAAAATTTCATCTGTCAATCGACATTCCATTACTGTTTAAACGTTACCAACTGATTTACAAACTCACCCCTGCTTGGCTATTTTTTACCATAGGCCGTGTAGAACGTGCTTATGAAATTTCAAAAGTTTTTCTCCATACCAGTCTATTAGGCTATGTAGAAAATGAACTGTAAATTGTTGTTGGATATCTTACAAGTTTTTCTCTGTTAAAGGTAATGTTCAATCAAATATACTGCTTGCAAGTATGTGTGTGTGGGATTCTATGAAAGTGAAAATAGCTATTAAAGATCTTGGCGAATTCGTTTATGTATGCATATGGCGTAAACAACCGTTAAAGTTGGCTCAAATATGGTCAATTGAAAGTGAATTTATAGCGAATGTGTTTCTGTGAAATTTTAGTATTTCTGATAAATAGGAGAGCCCAAACTGGTCATAAGCTACACCACAAGATGCATCTATGCTCATAAAAACATTTGCTAGAGATAGTCAACCTCAGGTGGTGTAGTTCCTAATTTGCGCTACATGACCTACAGAACCTCCCCTCTCACCTCCCCAAAAAACTGCCTCCTACCCCAATTTTAATATTAAACACATCAAAAACACGTTTATCATTTTCGAGAAGCGATTTAGGTCCAGGATTATTTTGCATATATCTCGTCGAATTATGCTAGTCTAGCAGCCCACAAAGCGGCTTTTGCGAGTGTGCCCCGGAACATGGTTTTTCAGCGTCTAGGGCACTTTACTTGGTATATAAACAAAAAAATCATGATTTGCCGAAATCGAGTTGGATCAAGGATTTTTTTCGATAAATCGTGGTTTCCCCCAATGAAGTCCCTATCCGCACTTCGATCAAACACCTGTCATTTGGGATAAGCAGATTGGCGTTGACCTTCGCACACTCAACGGCACTAGTTTTAAAATAATTTATTCACTCCTAACTCTAGAAGTCATTATTGACCGCAATGCCTTATTGAGAAGCAGCAATCCTCTCCCTAGGTAAAAAATTTAAAGAAAAAAATACCTAGGTAAACAATAATGTCATTCGAAATTGTATCGTGTCATAGAGGACTCCGGACGAATCAAGCCAGATTTTAATCAAATCCAAGCGAATAACCAAAATTTCTGTGTTATGTGCCGCGGTTATAATATGGTTCAAGATGACACACAGGTTGATGACGTCAGTTACACGAATCGCTTGAACGCGTTGGTTTTAACCGCGGTTTTGTTGCAAGTTGTTTATTTTAGAAAAGTGCGTAAATAATCTCTGATTATTTTTATTATCACTTAATAATCGCTGCTTTTTTGTCTAAAACGGTGTATGGAAAGTTTAAATAAGAAACCTTTCATAATATTCATGAGAGAAATGTTTTTTTTCAGAAAAAAATTTTTAATGATGGAACCATGGTTTTGTAGCTATGATAACTTTCAATTCTCTAAACTTTTCCGCATGTCAAAGAAAATATTTATTGATTTAGCAGAAATGATGAAAAAAGATATTATCAAAACCGTATACAGGTGGACATCATCCAGTGAGTTTATATGGCCATATTTTAATATTCTTGTGGTGTATGGCTATACAGGATACTTTGTTAAGCGTAGGAACTAGATTTAAAGTGTCCCCAACAACAGTAATGATTATAACTAATAAGGTGCTCTCTTATGCTAAAACTGAAGTCAGCCTCTATCAAGTTTCCCAAAAATGAAGCTGAAGTACAATAAAAATATCCAATACCCGCCAAAATTCTAACTTATCACATGTCAAATAATAACCAGAAATATAAAACTACTCCTGAGTTGAGTAAATACCACAATTTTGCGGTGATAACTATGACATATAACAGCTGATTCATGACGTCACGGATCTTATAACCAAACTGATAACCACACTCGCTTGAACGGATCGGTAAATACCAATCCAAAATGGTAAATACAATTTTCATTTGGTTATCCGCTTGCATTAGACTTTTACGTTTTAATTTATCTTTACTCTACGATGTCAATTACATCAGGAGACAGGCCCCCATCCCTCCCCTTAGATGTATCCCACTTCCCGCTCCTCAATTGACACAAGAACATGAATACTGTGACCACCGCTGCGCCCCCGCCCCTAGACAGATCCGCCTCTATCCAGCCCAAACCGAATGGGCTGTCTTGTTACATTCATTAATTTGAGGTTGCCAGTTTTCACACCAGACAAGCAAATATTTTAACGGACTTTTAGAACGTCGTCATTATGATGTAAAATATTTTCTGATCAGTGTTTTTCACTTTATTGTTTGAACGGGTCACGTTAGCGAGTTGAAATTTTATATTTTAGCGTAAAAGCGGCAGTTGAAAATTTAAAGATGGTGACTAGGCGCCATTTTGGAACATTTTTTTAATGAAACGGATGGAGTGTCATCCTTCATTTTCAAGCTGCTTGTGAGAACTTTATAATCCTAGGACTTGCAGGGTAACAGTTCTTCTCTTGGAAAGATGTATTCGAATATGTAATAAAATATGAAACAATGCATTTAAGAAATTCTTAAAAATGTCATTTTTGTGAAAACGAATGTCTCATATTTCATTGTACATTCAGATAGGCCCTTTAAAAAGACGATTGAAATAACGTACTTTAACGTTTTGATGATTGGTTGATGTTATAATAAACAAAAAAGCTCAGCTATGCCAGCTTCCGAATGTCTGCCATTTTGAAAGATGGTGACTTTATGTTTTAAGGTTATAAAGTACTCTTCAAAACTAGATTTCACAATTTTCAACTGTTTCCTTTACGTTAAAATAAAGTATTCATCGTCCGGCAGAGTATTTCGTAAATACGTATATAATGTCAAAAAAATCGGTAAAATGTCAACTTATGCTCTAGGTAGCCACTACTATAACTGAAGAATAAGTGCAGGACCTTTCGGAAAAGCGCTGTAGTGTCAGTATTGGAAAAAATCTATAGGCCACCATTGGGCGAGCACTTCACGAAATAAGTGTGTAATGAACTATTTTTGTTGACCTCAAAGATAAAAATTTATTATTAAAAAATGTTTCGGTAATTCCTGTTAACTTTAAATGGATATTTTCTGTGATTACTTTATACAGGAAAAACGAAACGTTACTTTGAATCATGTAAACTTAACACTTCATAATTACCAGAAATCACCAAATTGCAAAACTGTCGTATCCCAAAATTACCCCAAAATATCAGTAATTTTGTCGATTTTTTTCATTTTATGTATGTGACAAAAGTTTTTCTCAAATTTTAAGACTTGTGCTTCCTAGGTAACTACAATATTTTTTTCTAAAAGTGAATTCTAGATTTTAAAGTAACATCTGAAATTTATCCTGTCGTTTTCATGCTGATAAATCCTGTTTTTCTAGGTGTTGAATGAAACCACAGATGTAGAACTTTTACTAAAATTTGCGCAACTGAATGTCATTTTTGCTTTGTACTTTGAAAAAGGCCATTGAAACGTTGGTAAAAAGTGAATCCTGTATATGTGGTTTCATTTACCAGCCAGAAAACATAGTGATTTAACAGATTTTGAAGGTTGTCTTTTTCTAATAAACAGTGAATAAGACAGTATGTAGTATTTTGAAAGTTTATTTTTTTTTCAGATGCTACAAATTTAAAATATAGTAAAAATAATAAATACACCATCCAAACCAACATTGCTTTTTGTCACTATTATAGATTGGCATAAAACATTGCATCATATATCAAAAACTAAATAATACGACGTGAGAACAAAATATAAACAATTATAACACTGCAGTCGCCAAAATTGAATGAGAAATTGTCTGTGAAGAAATGCACTATGATTTTTTATATATTAAACAAAAAGTACAAATTAGCTTAAACATTCTTTATTTATAGATAATGTATTTTCAACTTGGAGTTGTCGAGAAATGATCAAGAAATTAAATACACTGCATCACACTGGAAAATGAAAAAAACTGTATGTGTATGAAGTTGAACCTCTTTTCAAAACGCTGAAAGTAGCAGATTGAGGGTTGTCCTAATGCTAGCTTTGAAACGGCTTTTCTCTACCAAAAGTTGCGCCTGTTGCCCCTTCCTCCTCTCCAACCTCCTGACCTGTTCCTGTCCCTCGAGTGTCCTCGGGGGGGACCAGAACGTCCCCTATGGAATCTTTCTTTTGGGCGTGCCCCAGGCAAATTATCCTGGATCTGCTTGATGGTGAGACCAATAGCTGCACCACAAATGTACTCGTCTGGAATACTCTCTTTGATCGCCTGTTTGAACGGTTTTTCCAGCTTGTTCTCAATGTAGTATTTTCTATTCACCGACACTGCATTGTACGCTCCGCACATGATTTTCCCAGCATCTGCGATTAATGGGAGCATGGTAGTCTTGAAATTATCAGGGCCTACTTCATTAGTAAGCAACTTGTCAACCGCTTCGGCTATAGCAGATAGGCCCACGCCCATCTTAAACTGAATATAAACCATGAATCGGTCTTCGCTGCGTGGTTGTTCTCTTAGGATATCTTTAAGCTCTGGATTCATCTTTGGCGGTTTCAAGAATGGAATGTTTTTCGGAACTAGGTACTTCTTGGCGAAATCGTCGATATCCTTTCTCTCAACACCATGCTGGAGGAATTTGCACCACCTGGCTGCGATAGCTTGATGAACATCTGGTCCAAATCCGGAGTCTTTGATGTCGTCGCCAAGAGATGTAGCCATTGATGTATCTTCGGTCGTCGATGCATGTTCCTCTTCAGTTTTCACGCCGTTGTCCATGTCGCTGCTTTCCATTGGAGTTTCATCCGCAGCAGGTTCTTCCTTGACTTCTTGCTTTGCTGCCTCCTCCAACATGCTCTCAGCTTCATGAGTCTCTGAAACATCCTTGTTTCCTTCTTCCTTCACCTCAGCCTTTGGTGCGTCCTTCGCTGGCTTTTTGTTAGTTTTCTTTTCGTTCATATTTTTCAATGCTTCAGCCATGTTCTTTCCAAACAAGTACTCACCATCTGACCTGCAATCCTTCACAGCATTCTTGACAAATCTGCTGAACTTGGAGTGTATATGGTATTTCCTGCTGTTGGACATCATCCGAAACGCAAGGCATAAGATAGAACTGGAACCCAATAAAGCTGGTATCACATCTTCCTTGATCTCTTCAGGTGAAGGTGGCCCTTTAATCAGCTTGTCAATGGCTGTGGCTACGCCAGCCATCCCGATGCCCAGGTGCTCTTGGATGTTCGCGTAAAACTTGTCCTCCCTCTTGACGGAAGTGTTTACCAGCATCTGCAATTCTGGGTTGAGTGCTGGTGGTTTTAAGGCAGGAATGTTCTTCGGTATGGGGTATCTCTTTTTAGCAGATTCTTTTTCATCTTTCTCCAGACCTTCAATAAGGTGCTCCGTCCATTTCGAAGCTAGTTCGGCATCAACCTCAGGGCCGTATTCGACTTCGTCGCTCAAAGGTTCATCGCCCAGCAGTTTCAGCAGTTCTGGATCTGAAATTGAATCGATTGCTTAAGGCCCATAATCAAAACATGTCTGGATTCGAAAAATTGTGAATGTTTTACAAATACTACACAATGAACTGCCATAGTATGTAAAATTTGTGTTTCACAACATTTTATATCAGATATATCAAAGGCAGAAGCAGTATTTATGATTAGATTCTCTTTTCATCATGCTTAAAAAGGTAAGAAAATATGTATGTTCTTTAACTGGAAGAAACAAATTATTTTTATACTCTCAAAACTTATTGATAGCAAAACTGATATTAACAAATGCGAACATTCAGTAAACTTGCAAGTGTATCTTTTATTCACTATTTTCAATTATCTGCTACCTAATCAAAGTATATTCTAATTTGGGCCTAAAATATTTTTTGTTAAAATAGTTCTTGAATGTGAAAAAATTGTACAAAAAAAACATATTGTACTGATGTATCTATTACATTATCAGAGTTCTGAACCATATTGCAGACAATGTATGTGTAAAAATAGAGATCTAATCCCTTTCATCTCAGTTTTATCAATATGTACAGCTCTCCTCCTTTCCTTCTCAGTGTTGCATTGCCAATAGAAAGGCTGGTGTTTTGTAGTTTCTCATATAAAGGCACAACAAGTATCATAGTTCTTTTCTGAGGAGCTTCCTCATATGTATTTATATGAATCATATCTAAAAATGCTTAAGCAGGTGTTGTCACTGCGACACACCAAACATCCATTCCTGACCATTTAACTAGAGGTCATTTTTGACAGTGTATATGAGGCTGGCATTTCTCATGTGGATGATATATAATGCTTACATTTTATTGTTACTACTCTTCTGGTAGGGTTGGCTATGATATAGCTTCCAAGCATTTACGAAGTCTGCATCATCTATGAAAGTTATCCAGGATGGTTGCTAATCAACAACCAGCAAATGAGATTCACCACTACAAAAGTATCATGTTACACCAATATGGTAGAATTCTGTTTTCATATGGAGATTGATAGGTGATAAAATGCTCATTTAGATCATTTATTTGTAATTATTTAAATTACTTCAAAAACATCATGAATGATTCTGTGATGAAAAAGGTGATTTTATACCTTTTAGCTATGGCATACAATAGCAGAAAATTATTTACAAAAGTAACACAACTTAATTCTTTGGAACAACTAATTCTTATCGTGAACTACGTAATTCTCGATTTTGTTAAAAAAATTGTGGGGGTTTTAGTAAAATACATACTTTTTTTAAATTTCCGAGTACTATCTATCCAGTGAACAAAAAAAGTTCATATGACTCTTCTAAAAGTGTATTGTAATGTCTACACGCTCAGATAGTTTATGACAAAATTACATATATGCATACATAACCCTAGAACCCTACCCTACAGGACAAATGCAGTAATGGTATTTATTGTACTACATTTTTGCTTATCTTTGTCATTGCTTATGTTTTTCTTTTAAAATTTTGCTGGCAATAAAGGATATTATTATTATTATAAATGAAAAAAGTAATTGAAATGTTTGTAACTTTTTGTTCTCTAATTGATTATAAGTTCCTAATTAATAAGCCTTCATTGTTGAAAAAGTCTATGTAAGTTGATTCTTGTTACCCTAGGGTACAGTTAACTTATCCTACATATATAAAAATATGTAGACAATGTCCTGCTATAAAGTCACCTCCCTTTAACTTTTTTGAAAGACCATTTACAAAAAAGTGTTTTATAAGAACGTTTTAGGGTCTGGTATAAAGTTTTTCAGGAAATATATTTATATATCATGTCTCAGAAAAGTGCTATTGAATAGGTTTTTTTTCAAATGGAAAACCCTGTATAATTTTAGTTAAAATGGTGGCAGCTTTTTTAATCCAAATATATGGATTTATCATACTTATTTTCATTACTTTGGTCAAAAACTTGAATTCTATGTGCCACTTATCCGTGTGAATCTAAGTTCAAACCAGTTTGCATCTAGCTGCCTAAGCAGTGTGGAATAGGGCTTGATAGATGTGATTAAATGACACGAAAGATTCAATTTTTTGACTGAAGCAATAAAAATAAGCATATTAAACTATATATATTCAAAATCAGAAAAAAAATAAACTTTCATCCTCGCTAAAAATATACAGTATGTTCCATTCAAAAAATATTCTATAGCACTTGTAAAATAACTTTATATGAACCACATCACTTGGAAAAATGTTTGTTTTTGTTTGCTATTGATAGCTATGAACTAGTAAAACAAAAATAGTAAGACCAGACACATTGCACCTTAGCAAAAAAGTAAAAAAAAAAATTACTTTTATGTCCATACAATAATTCTGATTGTTATTTTCCATACAGGTATCTGAGATGCCTTGAATTGATGTTTTTGATACGAGGGATGTCTTTTAAGTTTTGCATATAGAAACATAGTAGGCCGCTCGGATCGAACGTCAGTACTTAAATTCAAAGTTTCACAACAATACGTGCAGTGTTCTCACTAGTGAATTTTTAAGTTTCACCAAGTCATTAGAAAAATGGAACTCAACCGAGAACATTTTCGTGCGATAATTTATTACAACTTTAAGAGACAATCGCCACATCAGTTGACAATTTCCCGTTGGTTTGGAGAATTCAAACGTGGACGGGTGAGTCTTAGCGACGATCCCAGGGTGGGTGCACCAAAAACGGCAGTCACCCAGGAAAACATCGATGCTGTGCGCAAACTTATCATTGAAGACAGACATGTGACATATCTCGAGATTAAGGCGTCCTTGAAGATCTCAAAGACTCAATGCAAAAAATTTTACATGAAGAATTAGGAGCAAGAAAATTAGTTTTTCGTTGGATACCGCACCTGTTGACTAAAGAGCAGAAAGCAGCCAGGGAATTGGTGTCAAAAAACGCTTGACCGTTTAAATTCCAGAAACTCAAAAAATGTGTACAGCATTGCTAGTGGTGTTATGAACCAGGATGTTTGGTGTCCAAGGTAAAGAAAAGCCAACAAAAGTCATCTGTTCTCGACGTGTTTCGAAAAAGATGGTCGCGACATTTATGTCCAAAGCGGGTCATATTGCAGCAATTCCTCTTAATGAGCAAAGAACTGTTACTGCGGATTGGTATACCACCATTTGTTTGCCAGAAGTCATCACCGAGCTTTGAAAAATCAACCCCGAAAGAAGAATCATCCTCCACCAAGACAATGCAAGCTTGCACACAGCCCAAAAAACAAGGTAGTATTTAACGGAAGAAAATGTGGAATTATTGGACCATCCTCCATATAGTCCCGATCTAAGTCCTAACGATTTCTTTACTTTCCCAAAAATTAAAAACAGACTTGGTCAAAGGTTCCAGTCACCAGAAGAAGCAGTTGACGCATTCAAATATGCCGTTTTGGATCTGCCAGCAAACAAGTGGAATAAGTGCTTCGAAAATTGGATCGAGCGCATGCAGATGTGTATTAATCTTCGTGGAGAATACTTCGAAAAACAATAAAGTCATTTAAAACTACTTACCGTGTTGTTTTATTTCATATGCAAAATTTAAAAGACATCGTTATGCATGAAGATCAAATAATTATTGATGAAATCATATTTATTTTCGCATAACACTGTTTCCTTAGCAAAAATGAAATAGTCAGTATACCTAATTAAGAAATTTCAATTAAACATAGGCTTCATCTATTGATACCACATAAATGTAAATTATTGTAGCTGCAACAACAGCTTATATATAAAAAATAATCAAAAAAACTAACTACACACCTGCATGTTTGAGGATATCTATTCAAATGGTAGATCATTCTTCTCTAACATACTTTTTTGATGTTTACACCTCTACGTCATCCTTCACAGGAGACAAAATGACTGCTTGTAAAGGCTTCTCAGAAGCCATCATACACAAACCTCATAATATAATTGCAGAGATAGAATCTCGCGTGTATGAAATGTGATAAAATGGTGCAGATTTGCGTGGAAAATTCCTAGGAATATCAATGGCGCCCCTTGTTTGTGAACTATCGTACATTTGAACGTCAACACTACGATGTCGACTGCAACATAAATTCCTCTGTTAGGAAAAATTGGGCCTCGTGGATGATCTTACGTCGCTCTCATCACCTGCTTTAACATTTTTAGCTGGCAGCCATTGAATAGATTATAGGTTTAAAGATTTTACCTATGGACGCATCAGAATGATGCTCATTTTGGGCCTCGTTTACCTTCGCCCTTTTCTCTTCTAATTCGTTGACTTCATCTGCTCGTCGCTTCGCCATTTCTGCTCACAATTTTCTTTTAGAACAAGAATGCTGGGTTCAACAAGAAGCACTAGAAAATGGAAAAACCTCGATGTCTTGATGAAAACGCGTAAAAAGGAAGTTACAGAATGACTCAATGACAAATTTCATTGACCGATGACAACTAATCAACCAATGAAATTGTTGGAAAATGACGCCGTAAAGGAGGGGATGCCAGCGCTGCCAACAAAACTCAGTGTAAATACAAAATAACTAGGCGCAGTTGCCATGTTTTGCATGAAAATTTTCTCAGAACAACGTCGGTTCTTTTTGCCAAATTTTCAAGTCGTAATTGGAAAATGATAACTTTACAGTACTCAGAAGTACTATAATTTCATCAGTATGCTCAACTCGAAACAAACGTTTAAATATTACATACCGAGTACAAAAGTACCCACATATAATAACCAAAGGTGAATACTCGTACTTAAACTATTAACCTTGTACTTTTTCTTTTCCTTTGATAACCATATGAACTTATATCTTACAATTTATAGCTGCTTATTTGGATAACTAAACGAATATTCTATATATATTTATTCGTATGTTTTCATTTGAATAGGCTTATGATTTGATATTTACCATTCATTTTAAAAGTCTGGCAGCGCTGGTCGGATCGATAGCAAGAGGTCACGTAGAGGGGAAGCGCTAGAAAACATGCGCTGCCAGATGCCATGCGCTGTTGCCAGATGATATGCCGGTTGAAAGCCGGCCGGTCAAATGAACAGTGGCGTAGGCGAATTATTTTACCTTAAATCTGCAACTTCTGCACTTCTTGCGAAACGTTGAGCGTTTCTGGATTCCGGTCTTACATTACATTACATGCTTTGCATCTGTGTGATTTTATGAATACCTACGTTTGTTATAATAATTAAATGTAATGCAGGACACATTTTTTGATTTGAGTGATGTTGCACAAAAAGAAGCATTAACATCAGCCAACTTTTTACAAATTCTTGTGTATCTCTAATCTTGACCAAAACCCATATCCGGGGCAAATTTGGTGTCAGTTTGACGAGAATAACTAGAAATACGGTTCTCTTACCCCAAAATACGGCATCACAGCACTTTCCCATTTTTTGATGGCAACATTCGAAATAATAATAATAAATCATGTTTATTTATATAGGACGAACCCTTACCAAAAATAAATCAACATCAAAAATATATAAATAGATAAAAGTATACATAAAATGTGTAAATTATAGTACAGTACCTACTAAATATTAGTATCATATAAATATCAGATAAATCCACGTATGATATCAAAGTTGTTTTAAAACGACCTGCTTAGTTCATGTTCGTAATTGAGAAATGAGGTGTGATTGTCTTTAAATTTGCTGTTCAAAAATGATTTTCTTAACTTGTTTTTTAAAATGGTTGAGGTTCAGAAGCTTCGTAGGCGGTAGTAGTATTGTATAGTATACTGGCATTATAAGTAAAGCATTTTTGGAAGATGATGTGTTCTGAAGAGGCATGGTTAACGTATTCACAAAACGAATTCTTCTTGAGTGGGTAGACCCACAAAGTATCAGCTTGTCATTTAAAAATGGAGGAAATGATGTATCTAGAACTTAAGAAAATAGCTAATGTTATCATACTTTCGTACGCTGAAAATCAATCTACAAAAAGAATTTTGTATTTTTTGCAAACGTTTCACAGATACAGAATCTAAAAATGAAGTCGGTGTAAGTAATTTTTGAAATTATCATAGTTTCACATAGATTTTTTCAATATTAAAATCAAGTATTTGCCTGTTATTTTATGTGATTGACGTAGGATAGCAAAACATCTTTTAGAAATGTTATTTGCGTGAAGTATGAACCTAAGGCTCTGGTCAAAAATACCCCTCAGTTTTTTGCTGATTACTCAATTTGAATAACACTGCCGATTAATCTTATAATGAAGCTAGTTTTAATATGACGTCTAAATCTTTTAGGAGAAAAAATTAATACTTTAGATTTAGACGGATTTAACCGAAGGTTATAGTCGGCGGCATAAGTTTCAATAAATTTCAAATCTTGTGACATCTGAAATTCAGTAGTATTCATATTGCTGTGATCAAACTAAAAGATAGTGAATCGTCTGCAAGAGATTGAATATTACAGTAGGTACCTTACAATTTTGCATCGGATATACAGGGTGTCCCAGAAGTCGACGTCAAGCCGAAACCGGGTGATAGGCAAAGTCATAACAGCTATCAGAAAAATATTTAAAAAAATTTTATGTATGTGTTTTGAAAATTATAGGTCTTTGAAAAAAATATAGAAATTTCACACCCTACGGCAGTCTGTCAACTCCTGTTACTACAAATATTAACTTTTTTTGGATTTTATTTTTACAACGTAATGATGAATAACGCATCTTCAAACTGGTGTCTCAACCTTACTGCCAACTTTTCTCGTTCAGGAAAAATTGCAACTTATTTCCCAACCAAGTATTCCAAAGTAAAACTTTGCTCAACTTTAACTGGTTGTAGTGGAAAAAAATGTACTACGAGAGTTTGGCAAGTAACCTTAAAAGTTGGCGCATTTAATAAGGATTCCAAAATGGTATAACACTTAGAAGATTACTCGTTAACTTATGCACAATTTTTATTTGAAGAAAAACTGATGAAAATTTTTCAAAATTTCCTAATTAAACAGCGATTATGAAAACGCACAAGAACCCTTAAGGATAACTGTTTGCACAACAGTGGGCGTCAAAATGCTGCTGATGATGATTTACCTTTACAGCAAATGCTCAAACTGTTTTCCTTCAGCCGCAATACACGCTCGACATCTTAAAAAAGATCGGGTTATTAAACGAGCGAATCCACGGTTATTAACAAACTCAGCTGCTTCCAATAGTCTTTGCCGTAGCTCAGCTACATTTTGAATCGGCTTGAAATACACTTTTTCTTTTACAGTTCCCCAGTAAAAAAAATGTAACGGATTCAAATCTGGTGACCGGGCTGGCCACGGTATTGTACCAGACCGCCCTATCCATCTGCCTGGAAAGTTTTGATCGAGATACTCTCTCACTGAGAGTGCATAGTGCGCTGGGCAGCCATCATGCTGAAACCACATGTCCCTGTAAATACTCAGTGGCACGTCCTCCAATAAACTTTATCTTGTAGCGATATTGAGATTTATCTTCTCTCATCAAATGTGGGTTTGCTACGTGCCACTCGTGTAAGTTATGCAGGTTCATGTACCCATCTTTCTTAAATGTGGTCTCATCTGACCATAAAATTTTTTCAAAGAACCGTGGATCTTCCCTGTGTCTTTCTAACATTGTGCGACAAAAAGCAACTCGGGGCTCATAATCCCGGGGCAGAAGAGCTTGAACACGCTGTACGTGGTATGGATGGAGCACGTTTTTTGCAAGATTCTATGGGCTGTACTTTTGGTCACACCTGTTTTTAGTTCTATTGCACGCACTGAAGTACTCGGGTCTTCTTCGACAGCTCCTAGCACCACGTCTTCGTAAGGAAGGAAAGATCTTCCCTCACCGTGTGATTGGTTTGGTAGTTGGCCCTCTGAGAACAGTAAGCGGTGCACATTTGTGAACACTCGATGATCTGGATGACGAGCTGCATTCGGGTACCTCTCACAGTAAAGTCTCGCTGCAACACTAGCGTTGCATCTGCATTCCTCATAAATGAGGTGCATGTTAGCATATTCTTGTACGGTGTACACGGACATAGCGGCACTGCACAATCACACTATCAAAGATAGTCTAAGGAAAGCAAATGTTTTGAAGAGCAATTAAACAGTCCAAATCCAAATCACAAGCGATCAACAGTCCAGTTCACGAATTCCAAATTAGTAACAGTACGAAATCAACAAGCACAAACATGTAAAGATGCGCAGTAAACGAAGGAGTACTGATCGGTATCAAAGTGTGCAGTAGCAAGTAAGTGATGTGCTTCAACCATACCACATACAGCGTGTTCAACCTCTCCTGCCCCGGGATTATGAGCCCCGAGTTGCTTTTTGTCGCACAATGTTAGAAAGACACTGGAAATTTCCACACTTCTTTGAAAAAATTTTATGGTCGGATGAGACCACCTTTAAGAAAGATGGGTACATGAACCTGCATAACTTACACGAGTGGCTCGTAGCAAACCCACATTTGATGAGAGAAGATAAATCTCAATATCGCTTCAAGATAAACCATTGGACAGGCATTTTAAATGGTAAAATAATCGGTCCGTTTGAGTTCCCAGAGACTTTGACTGCTGAGGTTTATTTACGTTTTTTGCAAAATCATATAGAAAATTTATTGGAGGACGTGCCACTGAGTATTTACAGGGAAATGTGGTTTCAGCATGATGGCTACCCAGCGCACTATGCACTCTCAGTGAGAGAGTATCTCGATCAAAACTTTCCAGGCAGATGGATAGGGCGGTCTGGTACAATACCGTGGCCAGCCCGGTCATCAGATTTGAATCCGTTAGATTTTTTTTACTGGGGAACTGTAAAAGAAAAAGTGTATTTCAAGCCGATTCAGAATGTAGCTGAGCTACGTCAAAGACTATTGGAAGCAGCTGAGTTTGTTAATAACCGTGGATTCGCTCGTTTAATAACCCGATCTTTTTTAAGAAGATGTCGAGCGTGTATTGCGGCTGAAGGAAAACAGTTTGAGCATTTGCTGTAAAGGTAAATCATCATCAGCAGCATTTTGACGCCCACTGTTGTGCAAACAGTTATCCTTAAGGGTCCTTGTGCGTTTTCATAATCGCTGTTTAATTAGGAAATTTTGAAAAATTTTCATCACTTTTTCTTCAAATAAAAATTGTGCATAAGTTAACGAGTAATCTTCTAAGTGTTATACCATTTTGGAATCCTTATTAAATGCGCCAACTTTTAAGGTTCCTTGCCAAACTCTCGTAGTACATTTTTTTCCAGTACAGCCAGTTAAAGTTGAGCAAAGTTTTACTTTGGAATACTTGGTTGGGAAATAAGTGGCAATTTTTCCTGAACGAGAAAAGTTGGCAGTAAGGTTGAGACACCAGTTTGAAGATGCGTTATTCATCATTACATTGTAAAAATAAAATCCAAAAAAAGTTAATATTTGTAGTAACAGGAGTTGACAGACTGCCGTAGGTTGTGAAATTCCTATATCTTTTTCAAAGACCTATAATTTTCAAAACACATACATAAAATTTTTTTAAATATTTTTCTGATAGCCTTGTGATACTCCCGAGGGTATCAAACATTCGGGCGAAGAGTTGATATCAATAACGCCTCTCCTAGACCTACTTGCGAGGAAGCTACTTATCAATTTTAACGAGTTATCACCGAGGCCATAATATTTGCATTTAGCTATCAAAAGTTCGTGGTTCATATTAAGTGCCTTGACGAAATCTAAAAGAACTAGTGGGCACTGATGGTCCTTTGACAATGTTGTCGGTTAGGTCCAATAATACTGCAGCGGTGGTGTTGCGTTTTCTAAAACCACATTGTTTATCCGGTAATATACTAGCTTCTAATAATTTTGAGAGAAACGGTAAAATACTAATAGGTGTACCGAGTTTCTTCCACTTGTAACAACAAATATAAATTATTTCATAAGAAATTTTCAAAGTTGCAAGCTACATATATATTCATATACAGAGGGTGAGGTTTCACTGTGGCCTAGGTTGATAACTCCGTTAGTACAAATATTATCTAAAAAAAAGTTCAATCCAAAAGTTTATCCAACAATTTGCTCCTTACCTGGAAAATATGTTTATCTCTCTACAGGTTGATTCATAACTACATCGTGACCCGAATATCCATATTTTTAAACGGAACAACTTACATTTCATTGCAGGTTGGGATATGCTTTCTCAAACGAAGTAATTTGATATAAAATTTTATACGTTTTTATCTTCAAATTGATAGATATTGGACAACCTATCGAAAAAAAAATACTCAACTTTGACAACTCGCACCTCCGCAACTGTTACCAGCTAGAGAACTTTTCGGCAGAAAAACTTTATATTTCCATATTTTGTTCCTAGCTGCTTAATTTTTCAGTTTTTTGGCGGTGACGAATGCAAAATGAACGATTTCTAAAAATGTTTGAGTGGAACGTATTTTCATTCTCCTTTCGACAAGAATTCTTTTCTATATAAAGTTTGTGGAGGTTTTCACGGATGTCTTTTGAGTTACAGCTAGCCTTTTTGTAAATAAATTTCAAGTTAAATAAAAAATATTACAATACCTTTAAAAATATGAAATAGCAAGTAGATGGTGACGGATTTTTTTTGGAATTGGCGGATTTTCATTGTAAATTAAATCTACTAAGATTCATGCAACAACGTCGAAAAGTCAAGGTGTCTGTGTTTTTTTGTAACTTGAAAACCAGTCGTACAAACGTCCATAAACCTTATATCAAAAAGAAGCTAATAATAATAATGACTTTATTTTGAATAGGGAAATCAAGAAATGTGAAAATAGTGTGTTGGTTCCAAAAAAATTTTAAGAAATAATATTTTGTTCTATTGGTCACCCTACCATAAAGATTGATGAAAAAATAAGTACTCTAGCTTGTGGAGGAGCGAGTTGTCAAAGTTGGGTGTTTTTTCAATAGATTGTCCAATATTTCAACAATTTGAAGATGAAACCCTGTAGTTTGTTATATCCAACCACTTCATTTGAAAGGGTCTTTCCCATTCTGCAATAAAATGTAGGTCTTCCCATTTAAGAAAATGGATGCTTTGGTTACCCTGTAGAAATAAACATATTCTTCAAGTCAGGCTACAATTTTTGTGTTTAACGTTTTTAGTTACCATGCGTAACAAACGAGTTATGGACCGAGCTCACTAAAAACTCACCCTGTATATAGTATTGATGGAGATTTTCAAAAAGTCTTCCATATTTTTAATCCACCAATCTGATATCAGTGTTTTGCTCAGATCAGAGGTCTTAAAACATCTATTTTTCTACTCCAAATAGGACTTCGACACTTTGGAATTTCTTAATGGCGATATTCGAAATTAGTATCCCAAATTGCCCCAGTGTACCAGTATCTCCCGATTTTAGCAGCCAATAGCAAAAATGGAAATGCATTGAAAACTGTCAAGTTTGAAGGAGCAATAACAAAAATGGAAATGCATTGAAAACTGTCTAGTTTGAAAAACATTTTCAAAAACTGCGCAGATCATGATTCTGGTATCAGTGTACCGCTGGAATTATCCCCACATGAAAACATGTTTTTTTTCTAGAAAATTTTATTCTTCACAAAAAAGGGTCTTTACGCGTTCCAGGTTGTTTAGCCGTTATAAACGAAAATACTACATCTAACTTTACGCTTAAATTTCTCGTAACCGATTATCTATATGATACATTTTCGCAGAAGCACAATGATAATGTAATTCCATACAAAATTGTTTATATTACTTTTTTACATAAGATCGATGGTTTCAGAGATTTTTTATCAAATTTATCAAGATGGCGGCAAATGTTACAGCCTTATTGTGAAGCCAATTGGAACTTATCATTAGGAAGCAATTATCTAACGATACTACCAAAAAAATTGTAGGGAAGATACCTAACGCTTCCTTTCCGCAAAAAGTCCAGAAAAGATGGAATGCAATAAAGATTCCAACTTTTCTGTACAATCACAGAAAGGGGGTTAGCATTAGCTTCCGGTAGCTCAGTCGGTGGCATGAAGACATCTACAGGCGGGTAGCTGTGTGTCGACCATGGCATGGCTAGAGGATAGAAGAACAAACAGAACACAAAAATTTAACAGATTTTATTTAATAAAAAAAGCATTTTCATTACATTGCAATTTTACAGTTTTAAAGAACAAAATAAGTTTTACATCTTTGGCGCTGCTATAAAACTATCAACTTATCTTTCGCTGGTCCATTTTGACTCGACTGAAGCTAGGATGCTTGAAGTGGAGGTCCCAGTTGTGAGGGGTGACCTCACATATAGTGGCTTCATAATCAGTTGTAGGCGAAGTTGAACTTAAAGGCGATGGCGCTGCCAAGGCACATGCATGGGTGAAGTGATAGGCCAAGCAACGCAAAGTCAAAGACTAAGGCAAAGGGAAAGGGAAAGAGAAAGAGAAAGGGAAAGAGAAAGGGAAAGGGAAGGGGGGTGGCCCCAATCATTTTGTCCTATACGGACACTCATTCTACAAAATACTAGCACATGGTGCTATATGACCTTGTGCTACAGAGAAGAAAATGCTTAGCTCTTGTTCGATCGGCGGCTCAAGTGAAAAGGAAGCGCGAGGAAGATCGCAGATCAGGAACTCCGCATCAAGCGCTTCAAGCGGAAAATTTTCCAAGCAAAAAAAGCTAGAGATGGGATTAATGATTTGCGATTCTGAAATGATAATCGAGAAGTGATTTAATAAATACGATCGGACGGTGAAACCGTTACACTCGCCCCTACTTAACCAGAAAAAAATTCGAAGAAGCATTCAAGAATTTTTTTTAACAAGGAAATTGAAAGTTAACACGGAAGGACAAATGTACAACCATTCGACCAGATAACAAGTAGCAAAAGTAAGGTAGAAACAAAAATGTTAGAAGAGAATTAGAAGAAAAAGGGATAGCCTCAAGCCTACCAAACAAGAGGGATGGTTATAGCACCAACTCGCTGAAAAGTACAGTGAAGTTGCACTTAAAAAAAACTATCATCATATGATGAACAACCCAAAACATAAAACATCGTCATACCTAGGACGAGAAAAATAATAAACCAAAAGCTTCAGCAGTAGTCCAAGCACTAAGCGAGGAATCACAAGCGCCTCCAAAATGCACGACTGACTACTAAAAACTTCAAAACTAAGTAAGTACCTAAACCATAAGAGGTACTAAAAAAATAATAATCTTTCTCAAAACAATTGCCAGATTATCTCGCAATACTCCAAACCCAAAAGGAATATCATCTACAGAGATATTTTAAACCAATATCCACTATAAAAAAACTGTGCATTACTTTTTTTCAAAACATGAAAATCAAAAGAAATTAACAAATTCTAATAGGAATTCAAGTCATATAACAAAACAATTTACAAGTACTAAACCAATGAAAACTTGATCACGAAGGTATTTTAATCAAAAAAGATGTTAACTAAGTGAAGTTCTGATTCCACAAAAAAAATTGTCGGGCGCCAGCAGTCTGTAAGACTACAAAATAATTCAAAATGTTTTCAGAGAATTAAAGGATATAAGAGACATTCATGAAATATTGAAGTAAGATTGTCAAAGTCAAAATATAGCTAAAGTTCAATCAATCAACTAAAATTCAAGAGTAAGTTCAATCAAAATTTTCGGGTCATGTGACAACATAAGAACCAGACCAAAAAAAAATTCTGAAGTTCAACATAGAAAAGAGCAAAATAAATTTCCAAAAAAAACTAAGTGCAACACAAGTGCAACTGTAAATCTAATAGTATTAAAATCATAAAGTGAAAGGAAATATCAAAGCTATCTGAGCATGATTTTATAAAGAATTCTCTAAAAAAACAAAAGTATGCAAAATATTCATGAGTAATAAATGAGAAACGAAGAGAGCATATTTAAAATGCAAAATAGCGAAACGAAAATCACAAGATATTTTAATAAATCATGATACATGAGAGTGATGCCGCAAGCAAAAATTGTATGCAAAAGTCTACGATATATGTAGGTGCAAAATTGGAGTTATAAAAAAAACAATCTAGTGAACAAGAAATAGAAATAAATATGATAGGTAAGAATTCGAATTTTGATTTAAAGCAAAAATATGAGAGAAAGACAACTTTCTAGGGTCAACATAGGTGCACTCCAAAGCCCTAGACAAAAATGTCTATAGTCTATGGAAAATTCTCATGTAGATCACTGATATCATCAGCGCACTTCAAAGTCTACACTGAGAATAACCATATCATTGTAAAATGAAAGTTAAGTTCAAATATGAAATATTACAAGATTAGAAAAACTATAATAATTTACCAGTGTAAAGTATGAAAAAAGAATTACTATACTGAATTTATAAGAATTGGCGATTACTTCAAGTCAAGACAGAAATTGAAAGAAATAAAAAGTCGGAAAAAACTATGAGAGCAGACTATCAAAACAAATGCAATAATGCAAAAACAAAATCACCAGATATTTTAAAATCTATAGCGAAACATGAAAGCAATGTCGCAACCAAGCTCAAGACTTAACAATACGCACAAATGTGCACAAAGGCTGAAAGCATATATGAAAAATCTCAAGAAGGAATTGACAATTACTTCAAATCAAATTGAGTTGATTGAATTGAACTGAGACATAAATTACTATATCAAAAGTGAGTTTTACTTATACGCCAGAGATTTCAAGAGTTTATCAATACGCACAGATTTGCAACTAGGCGGAAAGCATATATGACAAGTCTCAAGAAGAAAATAAAATGCATATGAAGAAAACACTTTCAATTAAAGAAACTGTGCATAGTACAAGACCCTCAAATGCATACATCGCAACGAATCTATGTAACTATCCAGACTACAAAATACTGTCAAAGTTCAAAACCACTCAAAAATATGTAAACAAACATCAAAAGTTTGAACCAAAAATCAATGTAAGTCTGTGCTCTCGAAGAAAGTTATAATGAATTCAAAAAGAGGATACTATCAAAAACTTCAAAAGTAATAGACTTCAAAAATAGAAGTACGTAAGTATGTAAAGGAAATTCAGAAAATATACGCATAAAAACATTATAAAATATTATACACAGTATTTGTCACATGATTTTGATCGGGAATGCAATTTAAATTTTGAGTACACTCAGAAAAAAATGAAATATTCAAAAGATGAAGTATACACATTAAGTTGGAATTAGAAAAATAATGATTACTTGTAAATTTTGTAAATGGTGGACTGACGTAATGGTTCAAAAGGTTGAAAGAACAACGATGACTAATGTCCAAAGTAAACATTCAGCTGCCTCTTACAGCAAATAAGTTTAATCATTATCAAAGGAAATTCTTCTCCGTTCGCATCTGTACTAGGAAATAAATATAGGAAAACCTACTCGCTCCAATGTACAGATCGAAAAACTCGCCCCCTTCGATTGAGCGGAAATATGAGTATTGGACTGATTGTAATATTTCAAAAGGTTGAAGGATCAACGATGACAAATGTCCAAAGTAAACATTCAACTGCCTTTTACAGTAAATTAGCTTAACAATTATCAAAGGAAATTCTTATCCGTTCGCATCTGTACTAGGAAATGAGTATAGGAAAACCTACGCACTCCAATGTACAGATCGAAAAACTCGCCCCCTTCGATTGAGCGGAAATATGAGTATTGGACTGATTGTAATATTTCAAAAGGTTGAAGGATCAACGATGTTAAATGTCCAAAGTAAACAATCAGCTGCCTCATACAGCAAATAAGTTTAATCATTATCAAAGGAAATTCTTCTCCGTTCGCATCTGTACTAGGAAATAAATATAGGAAAACCTACTCGCTCCAATGTACAGATCGAAAAACTCGCATCCTTCGATTGAGCGGAAATATGAGTATTGGACAAATTGTAATAATTCAAAAGGTTGAAGGATCAACGATGACAAATGTCCAAAGTAAACATTCAACTACCTTTTACAGTAAATTAGCTTAACAATTATCAAAGGAAATTCTTCTCCGTTCGCATCTGTACTAGGAAATAAATATAGGAAAACCTACTCGCTCCAATGTACAGATCGAAAAACTCGCCCCCTTCGATTGAGCGGAAATATGTATTATTACAAATGATAATGATTAAGCAAGAATAATTTATCTGAATTTTAGAATATGAGAGTATATAAAGCATAATAATACACAAAAGCAAAAGTTAATCGCTGTCCGAATCAGAACTCTCACTCATTACATCATTACGCAAAACATCAATACCATTGCCATGATCAACATTCAACGTATTATCAGGTTTCAAGTCTTTAACATGAAAATCTCCCAAGATATTACCATGGAGATCTTTCAATGTGTATACTAACGGAGATTTTACTATATGAACAATACAAGGAAGGAATTTTGGACTTAGTTTGGCACAAAAGTTGTCTGCAGCACTTGATTGAAAGAAATTGCGTTTGAGAACTCTATCACCTTTATTAAATTGCAGATGGCGTCTACGCAGATTATACCTATTTCTATTAAGTTCGTAGGAACGCCGCATTCTGTGCTGGACTTTAAGGTAAAATTCTGGAATTTGCTGAACAAAATTTGGATCTATGACGTTCTGGTCGATATTGACTGGATTATTGGCAACAGGTGCAATCTTTCCATAGAATGACCCATCAACTGGTACATTTCTGTAAAAATTTAGAAAGCTGGGCGAGTATCCTGTGACTTCATGTTTAGCAAGACTGATTGCTTGAGCTATTTGATGAATAGACTCATCCCAAGTTTTATGAGAGTCTTTGATATAGGACCTAAATGCAGTAACGATGGTTCTGTTAACTCGCTCAGTAGGATTTACCTGAGGGGTGTATATTGCTGAATACCAGATCTTCTGCACTTTATATGAATCTGCAACCGCTTTAAATTCTTTAGAAATGAACTGTGGACCATTATCTACAACGATGATTTGAGGAACTCCAAATATAAGGAAAACTTGATTTTCTAAAAATTTTACAATTGAGCTTGAAGTTGCCTTAGGCATTGGATGAACTAGTACAAGTTTAGTGAACCAGTCACAAACTACTAAAAGAAAACGATTTCCTTTTTTAGAACGAGGATATGGTCCTAAAAGATCTGCTGAAATCATTTGAAATGGATACTTGATGTCTCTATATTTACCCATTAATCCAGCTTGAGGTAAATTACTAGGTTTGCATTGTGAGCAAACTTTGCATGAGTGTACATAGAACTGAATAGATTGCTTCATTTTAGGCCAATAATAAATAGCTGATATGCGAGATAGTGTTTTAAATATTCCTAAATGACCAGAAGTAGGATCATCATGATACATTTTGAGCAATTTAGATCTATTTGGAGCTGGAACAACGATTTTCCAGTCAGTATAAGTTTCTGCAAGTGGATTATCAGAAAGAATATGTTTTTTTATAGAATATTATTTTCTACTTTAAAAGATGGATACAATTCAGGGTTGTTTTCAACCTTACGTATCATTTTACGATACCACTTGTCAGGAGATAATTCCGCAAGATCTAAAACTGACACATTAACCTCATTTTCATGCAAACGCGAAAGAGCATCTGCTACAGGTATATCTTTGCCTTTACGATGAATAATTTTAAAATCATAAGGGGAGAGACGACATAACCATCTGCATAGTCTAGGTGAAGGTGTTTTTTGAGATCTCAACCACTGCAAACTTGAATGATCAGAAATAACGAAAAAATGTGTGTGCTCTATGTAACAACGGAAATGTTCAATACTAAGAATGACTGCAAGCAGTTCTTTTTCAGTTGTAGAGTATTTTCTTTGGCACTTGTTGAGAGATTTACTGAAATAAGCTATGGGATGTTCCAAACCATTTTCTTCTTGATAAAGTGTGCCTCCCACACCAGTATTTGAGCTGTCACAACAAATATAGAAGGGCTTGGAGAAGTCTGGACTAGCAAGAATTGGAGCGCTGGTTAGCAAATTCTTAATTTCCTTAAAAGCATTGTCAGCATCAGGAGTCCAAGTGATAGGTTCACCCTTCTTCCGATTTTTAAGCAAGTCTGAAATTGGAGAACATACACCACTAAAATTGTTAAGGAAACGACGATAATAGCCAAACATTCCAATCAACCTTCGAATCTGAGTAGTATTAGTTGGTTGAGGATATGATAAGATTGCAGATACTTTTTCGGGGTTTGTTCTAAGTCCTTTCTCATCAACAACATAGAATAAGAGAGTCAGAGATGAGCGAGCAAAATGACATTTATCAAAATTTACAGTCAAGTTAGCATCTTTCAATCGATTATAAACTTCTTTCAGTATCCTTAGGTGAGTTTCAAAATCAGGAGTTGCCACAATTATATCATCCAGATAATAAAAAACATATGGTTCCAGATCAGGACCGATAACCATGTCTAATAATCGACACATTGCACTTGAACTATTAGAAATGCCAAAAGGAAGTCTTCGAAAGCAATACATTCCTTTACCACGAACTATGAAAGCTGTTTTTAATTTACATATAGATTCTTCATCAAGTGGAATCTGGAAGAATGCTGATTTTAAATCAATGGATGATAGATATCTGGCATCTCTGATTTTAGAAATTACAGAGTCTATTAAAGGAGGAGGATACGCGACAGGAATTGTTACTAAATTTAGTTTTCTACCATCAAAACAAACTCTATATGAACCGTCTTTCTTGGAAACCAGCCAGAGCGCTGAACACCAGGCACTGCTGCAAGGTTCTATAATACCCATGTCCAACATTTCATCAACTTGCTTAATAAGAGCTTTTTCCATTACATGAGAAAGCGGATATTGTCTTTGCCTGATGGGCTTTGCATCACCTGTGTCAATGTGATGTGTATATAAATGTGTACAACCAATACTGTCAGTAGGTGCAATGCTATTAAAAAGTTCAACAATTTCAAATAATTGTTCCTTTTCCATATTAGATAGCTTCTCCATACCGTGAATACAATTTACAGCACAAGATTGATATGAAAAAGTATGAAAATCAAGGTTGAAATTGAATTTTAGGATGAAATCCATGCCTAAAAGTAATGTGTGTGTAATGGAAGGAACTATTATGAATTTAATGACATGAACTTTGCCATTAAAACCTACTGGCAGCAAAACAAAACCTAAAGTATTCTGCATCTGGCCATCAGCAGTTGTTAATTGCAAGGTACTACTGTAATCGATGTTGAGATTTAATTTACGTAATAAGTATAAGCCAGATGAACCTAGAATGTTGGCATTACTTCCAGTATCAAGCAAAGCTAAAATGTTTTCATCACCAACGGATATTGAAAGATGTGGACGATTGTCATTTGGTTATTGAATAAATGGTTCTGAATGATCATTTGATGACATACCTGCAAGTTGTGAATGATTAATGTCAAAATCGGGATTAATTGCTGAAGGTTGTCTTAACTTGGCTATTTGTTGGACTTCAGAATTAGACCTGGAGTTGCTTTGCCCTTTACGTCTATGACTCCTCGAGTCTGGGCGAAAGAAGTTCCGGGAGTCGGATTGGAAACTTCTTGCCTCACGTTTTTTGAACAGGAAGGACAATTAGAGCGTGTGACATTTTTCATACCACAGGTATAGCAATAAACAGCCTTAGGAGCTCTACAGTCTCGAACAGAATGTCCTAGTTTCTCACAGTTCCAACATACAGGAGCTTTTCTGTGAGATGATGGAGTACTATCAGAAGTAACCAAGCTGGAAGTGGAAAGTCTATTGTGGGGTTGACAAGTCAAGAAGGAATCCTCTAATTTCCTACAAAGTGATGTTAGTTCAGGAAAAGTGGAAATTTCATGAAGAGCAAGTGACTTTATGAAGTCAGGCAATAAATTTCTACGGACAATATTGACCATGTCCTTTTCTGTAAATGTATTGTAGGTTAATCTATCGAATTGAGATTCCATGAACGAAATGAAGATCGTAACATGTTCATGCTGACCTTGTTTGCGTCTACGAATCTCATCAATTAGGTTCATACCATAATTGTCACGTAGAAAAGCATCCGTTGTTTAATCAAGTCCTGCCAATCATGAAAGCTATTTATTAGATGGCCATTATGCCACCATGTCCAGGCTACATCTTCAAAGAGATCACCTGCAGATGCAAAGAGATCCACGGGAAGACATTAGAGATTCGACAATTTCTAGAAATTCAATAACTGAGCTATTTCCAGAAAATTTTTTGATTCCCCATTTGAAAACTGGTATCTTTTTATGTGGAGCAAAATTTATAGGAGAGAGTGGCTGTGTATGTACTGGAGGAAATACTTGAGGATTAGCAACAGTCACAGGCGGATTTGATGTCAATGGAATAGGAGGAGATGAAACTGATGGAGGAGATGATTGAGCAGATGGCATCTGAAGCTTCTCTAAAAGATCAGATTCACACACAACAAGTTGTGTCTTCAATCTAGATTTTGTACTTATCTCCTCATCACAAGTAGGAGACATTCGATCTATCCTACCAGATAGATGCAATAAGCGCACACAAATTCTGCGATGTTCAACAGAATCAAATGCACCAGTAATTCTAGAGATCATCTCAGTGAGTTTATTGAATGAGAGTCTTATCCCAGTCCCATCCTCATCAAAAGGAATAGTCACAGAAGGTTCTGAGAAACTACGCCCTTGAAATTCCTGTGCTAATAAGCCACGTAAAACTTTACGTTTATCCTCCACGATATTAGGGACTTCCAAACCTCTGATATGAATCTCGTAGTGGAGTTCATGACTTAATAAGTCATTTGGGCTTAGTCTAGACTGAACCATGATTGAGAAATAAACCTCAAAGAAACACTTGAAAGAAAAAAATTAAAGTTAAAAACCTGAATACGTCAAGAAATGACAAGGATCTAAAACACTATAAAAAACTAACAATACAAACAAAAAGTTTCAATACAAAAACACGAGCAGCCAAATCTTAAAAAAATTATTTTATATCTGACATACATTAAAAGAGTACAGAGACGTTCAAGTCCTGTTAATCCAATGGAAAATCAGACACTAGTGTTCTAATTTCCCCCAAAGAATATGCCAGATAAAACTATAAAACATTAAAATTATGAAAACTTTTGCTCCAAACAAGAGACAAAATTACTACAATAGTTACTGAGGAACGTATACTATTTCAACAACAAGTTGAAATTTAATTATCATAAATGAGTATGTGTGTCTTTGTATAGGTAAAAATGATTTAGGAGTCACCCCCCATTGAAAAGTAGCAAAAATATAGTCAAGAAAAACATCATTTGTTTCTTGAAAAAAAAAGAAAGGTAAGTATCAACGCACTATGTCCAAGTGTCAATACTTGAAAAAAGTAAACCGCCAAAATGTACGAAAAATTATGAATATCAATTTCATACAATTCAGACAAATGGATAAATCGCAAAATGATTTACTCCAGATAACTCTAGTCAGTAGATTATTGCCATCAGAATGAAAACAAATGATCAATAGTTCAAGTACAGTCAAACATTCAAAAAGTAAAAACATTCGGGGAAGGCAAAAATAATTTTGAAAGTAAATTTCCTACGTACCAAACATCATGAGAGCTATATCAGTACACCAGAGATCCAACAATTAGGCTATATATGCATACATGAAAAGTCTCAAGAAATCAAAAAACTGCACATGAAGAAATACTTTCAAAAACTAAGAGGTTAGTGATCAAAAATGAAAAGCATATTAGAATATATAAACTATCAACAACAATAGTCACAACCTCAATCAAAAGTTTAATGATATTCGACAAAATGCTGGGAAACCTAAAGTCCCCAGACTATCAATATTCAACAAAAAATTATCAAAATATCATCAATCTCAAAACTACAATGAGAAAAAAGTTATAACTGTCCCCAGCAGTAAATAAAAACTATAGTAGTATGTGATAAAAAAAAATTCTGGCAATGATCTCGCTGACTACTAAACAAGACAATTTAAAAGTTAATAGTATGCCTATGAAATAAACAGGTGGAAAAATTTTAAACATTAAGCAAAAAGTAAGGATGATTAAAGAATTAGAAATTTGAGTACCAAAAGCAATTAAAAATAGAAATGCTGCCAAAAATTGTAAAGAATTTTGAAAACTATGTTCTGTCTGCCAATCTTCCACTAGCAAACCACTTGTCGACAAAGCCAAACACCAATCGATGCCTCACGTTGCGGGTGCCAATTTATGTAACGCTTCCTTTCCGCAAAAAGTCCAGAAAAGATGGAATGCAATAAAGATTCCAACTTTTCTGTACAATCACAGAAAGGGGGTTAGCATTAGCTTCCGGTAGCTCAGTCGGTGGCATGAAGACATCTACAGGCGTGTAGCTGTGTGTCGACCATGGCATGGCTAGAGGATAGAAGAACAAACAGAACACAAAAATTTAACAGATTTTATTTAATAAAAAAAGCATTTTCATTACATTGCAATTTTACAGTTTTAAAGAACAAAATAAGTTTTACATCTTTGGCGCTGCTATAAAACTATCAACTTATCTTTCGCTGGTCCATTTTGACTCGACTGAAGCTAGGATGCTTGAAGTGGAGGTCCCAGTTGTGAGGGGTGACCTCACATATAGTGGCTTCATAATCAGTTGTAGGCGAAGTTGAACTTAAAGGCGATGGCGCTGCCAAGGCACATGCATGGGTGAAGTGATAGGCCAAGCAACGCAAAGTCAAAGACTAAGGCAAAGGGAAAGGGAAAGAGAAAGAGAAAGGGAAAGAGAAAGGGAAAGGGAAAGGGGGTGGCCCCAATCATTTTGTCCTATACGGACACACATTCTACAAAATTCTAGCACATGGTGCTATATGACCTTGTGCTACAGAGAAGAAAATGCTTAGCTCTTGTTCGATCGGCGGCTCAAGTGAAAAGGAAGCGCGAGGAAGATCGCAGAACAGGAACTCCGCATCAAGCGCTCCAAGCGGAAAATTTTCCAAGCAAAAAAAGCTAGAGATGGGATTAATGATTTGCGATTCTGAAATGATAATCGAGAAGTGATTTAATAAATACGATCGGACGGTGAAACCGTTACACTCGCCCCTACTTAACCAGAAAAAAATTCGAAGAAAACCGTTACAAACGGGTGGCGAAAAAAAGAAAATTTGCTTGAAAACTTAAGTTTCAGCGCATACCATTGGTAACAATTATTAAAATTCTTGCATACATATATTCAATACCAACCACAACCCGCTTCTTGGGTAAATCAGGTGAGTAGATCATGAATCTAATATTAATTTTTCTCCGAGATCTATGGGAGGTTCTAAAAATCCCTCTTTCTAGTTCCAATTAGGGCTTCGCGACAACATTATCTGATAGCAGTACCCAAGCTAACCCGCTGTATCTGTTTCTTCTATGTTGTAGTAACGAGTGACAAAAATGGAAACTGTGCCTTGAGAAACATTCAAGGAATATTATTGAACATGTTCAGCCTATTGATGAGAATGAGACTTATCACCTCTCTCGAGAAATCGAGGCTGATCACGAAAAATCAGAAAAATACAAAATAGGACTTGGCCATACGCTAAATCTTTATCCCAATGCACAGAGTTTATTCCGCGTGTTGCAGTAGGCTTAAGAAACTTTGAATGTTTCAAAGAGTATTATCGATGGACATTTTTCAAAATTGTTACCCAACTTTATCTCCACCAAAAGTATCTTAGAGAAATGGGGTGCGTAGATCAGAAATCCCATATTCTTACACTCCTTGTGTGCCAAGTATCGATCGTTTGTAACTTGATTTTCCGAGTTATTCGTGAAATACCCAATTTTATTTTTTTTTGATGGGTCCGTTCAGATTTCTGAGGAAATTAGCATTTGATTTATACCTTCACTTGGAAAATAAACTCAAAATTTGAAAAAGGGAGATACTTCGTCGATCAGCTTCGTGTACTCTTGACAACAGGTTGCGTGGCCATCTTTTGTTTTTTGACAATGCTGTAGTGTAAACCTTAGTTGGAGCTGGACGTTTTAGAATTTAATTCTAATCTGTGCCACAATTACCTAAATGTTTTTTGGTTTATGGTTCTGAATGAAAAAAACAATTTAGTGAAATAACCTAGATTTATTTCAATAATAAAAATACACATTTACAGAATACGAGTTAATTAATAAAAAAAGTATTAATAGCTAAGGCTTTTCAAATTTTTAACACCTGATGAACGTGTTCTATAAAATTTTTATTGTAATTATTACCTTACTGCTTTCATTAAACCTCAAGTCTACAAAATTTTCATAAACAAATAATGAATTGTTTTAATGAGAGCGTATGTGTAAAAAAATCCAACAGAAATAGATACCTTCCGAGATATTCTGTACATGAAGTAAACCACATATTTAATATTAGAGATAACCGAGTAACTTTGTAGGGTATGATACTTTGGAATGCCAATACTGCTTTGTATACTCTCAAACTTCAATACAAATGACACAATTATTACTGGATAATGAACAAATATTGGAACATTTTTTTAGCGAAATCAACATAATGATTAATACAACATATATCGACAAACTATAGCTTTTTATACCATAAGACAAAGTGAAACAAAATCCACAAGTTAAATGAAACCAAACGAATATTCACTTGACGTATAAATGACGTCAAAGTTGCAATAACCAGTAATACTTCAGTTTGAAAGTCTACATCCATGGATTCCAAGCCGGACGGGTAGACATCAACGGTGGTGGTTGTCTGGCAGCCCACTCGCTGTAATTATTTGGCCTGCTGTGCCAATCACTGGACTTGCGCTTGACACCTTGGCCGCCTTGGTTGCCCCAATCAGCTCTTGGGCCACTCCTGGACTTCCACCGTTTCCTAGCAGCCTGCGCGGCTCCGCTAGCGCCTTTGGCTGCTGTGGCAATTGTAGATTTTGTAGCCGCCGACCTTTGCGCACCTCCGGTGGCTGGTCTTTTCGCCTGATTCCCTCCTACCGAATCGGATTTTTTCAGCTGTTTGAATGAGTCCAACTGACTCTCGACAATAGTGACTTTCGTTGCAAAGTCTTTTCCACAGAGCCATTCATCTGGTACGCTCTCTTTCACCAGGGTCCTGTATGGTCTGTCCAGCCTGGTTTCAATATGGTACTTTCTGTTAGTGGTTATTGCGCTGAAGGAGCCGCACATTATTTTGCCTGCGTCAACGATACGTGGCAAAAGGGAAGTTTTCACTTCCGCTGCACTCACTTCATTCCTCAATACTTGATCGATTGTTTCGGCGATTGCAGTGAGACCTACTCCTAGTCCAGACTGGATCATGGCCAAATACCTATCTTCTCTCTTCAATTGCTCACTCAACTTTGGTTTCAGCTGAGGATTTAGCTTGGGGGCTCTCAACTCAGGGATATTCTTAGGAATCAGATATTTCTTGTTCAATGGCTCCAAGTCCTTTCTCTCAACACCACGGGTCAAGAACTTCACCCATCTGCTGGCGATGGCCGTATGCACCTCTGGACCCTCAGCTGGCCCTTGGGATTTAGCAGCGTCATCTCCGAGGAGTTTGGTCATCTCCGAGTCATCGTTTCCAGCACTCTTTTCCTCTTCTTCAGCGCCAGTACTTTCCGCGGGTGTTTCGGCAATGCTACCATCAGCATCTTCGGCAGTTTGGCTTACATCGGTCATTGACAGATCAGTAGTAGAAGTATTGGCTTCAGTCTTCACCTCGGCTTTTGCCGGCTTGTTCCTGTTTCTTCTATTTGGAAGTTTCTTCACATTGAGCGCCAAGCCGAGGTTGGGTCCGCATAAGTACTGAACGTCATTCCTGCACTCCTTGATCACTTGCTTGAGGGATTTGTCCATGTGGACCTCCACGGCGTACTTCCTGTTGATAGTCATCATACGATAAGAACCACAAAGAATCTTGCTTGCATCCACGACGTTCGGTAGTATCTGCTTTTTCATTTCATCAGCGGGCAAGTCACTCTTGAGCAGCGTATCTATAGTAGTAGCCAGCGCAGCAAGGGCCACACCCATACTGGCTTGGATGTTACACTTATAGCGGTCTTCTTTCTTAGCGCCAGTTGGGAGTAAGATCTCCAATTCAGAGTTCAACGCCGGTGGTTTCAAATGAGGGATGTTCTTCGGGATGAGGTACTTCCTGGTGAGCTCGTCCTTATCGTCTCTTGCTGCGGGGCCAGCTGTCAGGTACTCGGCCCATCTCTCTGCAATCTGGGGGTCGACTTCTGGGCCGAACTCTGGCTCCTTGCCAAGGGGCTCATCCCCAAGGAGTTTCAGCAACTCCGGGTCGATCTCCGTTTCGGACCTCTTGACACCGTTTGTACTCGGCTCACCGCTCAACAGCACCTCTTCGATTTCGTTCAGATCTGCCATTTCGCAGTCCTCACTTTTTTGTTCTGGAAGGAAACAAACGCTAAAGCTATATTTGTTGTCATGACCTTTAAGTTTATGCTAGAAAAGTCTACACAATGAGCGTCTATCACTGACTTGGACCTTTTTGGGGGTAAATGCGATGTATTACAACATTTCACAGTCAGCATCTGATTTTTTAATATGAAATGTTTGAAAGACCACAATTTTAAAAGAAAATGTCCGTCGGCACTATACTCATCTCGCTATATTTGAGTCTATTTTCATGTTGTGTGCTCAAAGATGAAAAACGTTTGTTTTTAGCCTATACATAAAATCACCAAGTCAAGAGACGATTAAGATAAATGCATGTCTGTTATATTAAAAGATTAAGTCATTCTGTTCCTTTAGAAACAAATATTACTCCACTTTCAATCATTCAATCAACCGTTTTTTTAAACTTTACTAATACTGGCCACATGTCAATTTTTTTTAAAAATGGTGGTTGCTGAGACTACACAGTTACAAAGCTGCTGAGAATGAGAACTATGAAAACGATTTTAGTGTTTACAAAACACCCACAGAATGCAAAAATTTCAAGTTCAAAATGAAAAATGTACAATCACATGGTCTAACAGAGGTGCATTTTGATTCACATGTCTCAAAATTAAGTTTCCGATATTATGAATTTTCATTGATAAAACTTAATATAAAAAGCCAACGATGTATGGTGATTATTAATTATCAGTAATTTGTTGGTTTATCGTTATTTTTTTGGCAAGTGCGAGTTTATACTAAAACGCATAATCGCTAGAAAAAATTACATTACATCTCTAGTTTGAGAAATGAGCCATTATGGGGAGAGCACTGTTATATAACCTGAGACGCGGAGAATCGAAGGATATAATATGCTAGAACCAATAATGGCTTTCTTAAACGAGGTATGTATAGAATTTTTTCCACTACTAACAAATATGTATTTTAAAATATCCATTTGCCTGGTGTCAAACTGAAAAGCTCAAATCACTGAATGCCGAGCAATAAAGAGCCGATTTGGTTTTGGCTAGTCCTTTCAAGGGGAGTAAGGTACAAATGTTTTCCTTTTATTAACTTTCAAAGCAGTTTTCAAATCTGTCATTGATTGAGCATGCAATATGAGCTATACTCAATTAACATTTATTTATTTCTCAATTGTTTTCAAATATTTTGAAATATTAACTTCGGTTATCAAACTGACAGGATAAAATTTTAAATGAATTTACCCAATTGTTTTAGGGCATTCCTGTAAGTAATTGTGATTTCTCAATTTAGCAGTAAAAAAAAGAACTTATTTTATTATTGAACCATTCCATAAGGCCAGGCATTGATAAGGCTAGGTAATATTTTGACGACTGTGCCTACCACATTTGTGTTGTAAAAATACATTTGCTGATTTCACTGCCCTAAGCGTCGCATGATGTCGTTGTTTGGAACTGAAAATCGCTTGGGAAGATAAGAAATAGAATAAAAAAACAAGGGCAATCCAAAACACAACCATCAACTTAAAAAATGATTTAAGTCTTGCCACCCGTAAGGAATGTCAAAGTTGTCAAGAACTTATAATAACGACTTGGCATTGCCAGTATTTATTCCTCCCAAATTAGAGGCAGCCGCTATTTTCAGTGCCAGCAGTAATAGCGACACAAACTGCGCATGCGTATATGCCAACAGTGTCAAAATATTACCTGGTCGCATAAGCTCTTCAATAATCCCCTTATATAGCAGAAGTATTTAGAAGTGCCTACATTGAACTTCACATAATGCTCAATGTTACAGATCATCTTCAACGTTTCCAGCTATTCCGTATTTCAGTTACTAGCGAATCAAACTACAATTTTTCTAATTGTATTAAACTGATACATAGTTTTATCGGCAAAATTTCTACATTACACATACTGTGACTATTCCAGTAAAACAGATTTAAAATTGTCGGATCTAAAAATCTTTTGACCCATTAGACTTAACTTACACATACATACGATGGAAACTTCAGTGTATTGACGCTTTCCATAATTAACTGTTCAGAGTAAACGTATTACGTAACCATTTAATAAACAACCTTAAATACTGTCCTAATATGAAGTATGCTAGCCAGTAAGTTTAATAAAGTCGAATATTGAACGATTAGTATTTTTAGAATTTTGTTCGTGGACGTCTTCTTATCCTGTTATCATTGTCGCTCTTAACAAACCCCGTAAGTATTGGATCAGTCATTATTAACATTTCCGCTTTCCGCAACTTCAGTTGAAATCGGCGTTATAAAATTTGGGTTATTTTCCATAACATAATTTGAAAGTGGCGGACCAGCCGAATTTCGTAATAAACCTCATCTTCCAAACATACGCAGTTGTCATCCGCCATATTTCCATATTAAAGAATTGTTTACAGGAGAAACAAGAAACGCATTTTTTGATTCCATTCTCTAGAATAGTTACTGTTCTGTAGATTCGAACCTTTTAGGTGAGTGTAACATGACCGCCATGAATATTTGCTGATTATTTAGTGTCAATGAATTTCTAGATATTCCTATACATCAATAATTACTAAAGTTTCTGCTAATACGTTCAATCATCAATTCTATGGTAAATACTGACGGATCACAGTAAATACTGATCGTGTAACAATCACCTTAATCCTCAGAGTAAGCGAAAATGGATGTTTTTTATCCACCTTATCTGATGAATATCAATTTGGCAAATCCTTTTTACCCATTCACTGCCTCTGTTGTGATAGATACTTGCATATTTCAGAATGCACAAAACAAATAAATTTCGAATTGAAACTGGGAAGATGAGAACCAAAAATATCAGGTTTGCATTAACACTTTAGCCAATATCATCATAAATTTTAGTAGATTACGTAATTTTATTAATTGGCTAGGACTACGGTTTTTGACAGTTTCATAACGTTAGAGTCAGATTTTAATCGTAGTTCTCCTAGGTGGCTATAAAATTACATTATTCCACTGTTCTCAATTTTGGACAATGTGGGTTTTTGCCAATTGTCATTTTTTGTTGGCTACGATTTATTCATTACAAAAATAAAAACATTAATAATTTTCTGTACCAAAAGCCCAACAGTAATAAAGGGAAATTAAAATATGAAGGTCGACGTATAAAACAGTGTCATCTCTAAAACAATAAACAAAATAATTTGGAAGACTTCAAATTTTAACTTGTACAAAATTTAGTTAGGCACCTTTAAAGAATTTTGAAAACCCTATCAAATTATGTACAGATGATCAAAAATTTAAGAAATAAACACTCTTTTACCCCAACACCGTATTTTTTATCTACTTCAACATTGCCGATGCATCCACACTTTTGTTGAAAGGCCGCGATGATTTTTTAAACTTAAACCATGTCTTTGTATCCTTGTTGTTAGTTTATAAACAATTGGAATAAAAAAATTGTGAGAATATTTTTGTTCAACAGAATCATAGTATCAACTGTTTTTGAAATACTGGGAATCAACAAAATTATGTGAATAGTTTTTAAATACATACACATAATTTCATGCTGACATCAACTCTACATTTTCTATTGAAGAAAAAAAAAAACCTGTCATGATTTTGTTGAACATCCACATATAAAAAATATTTTCTAGATATAAGAGTGCATGTATAACAAACAATTCTCTCTATAACTTTTAGCTTTCTCTCATCAAAAAAACCTCATAGTAAATCAAATCATATGAATGAATGGAAAGACAGACTTTACCACGGGTTTATAAATGACACCTCATGATATCTATAGCTGCAGTCACTCAAGCAGCTTAAAGGTGACGAACTTACCTTTGTAGCTGTGCTTAATCTGACACCATTTGGAATGACCTTTTGATAGACGCTCATTGTAAACAGAAGATGACAAGTATATACTTTGATACAGATCAAATCTATTCTGGAAGATATTATAGCGAGATTGAGATATTTGAACTGTGGATAGAGAGACCACTGTGGTGATAATAAATAACCTATGGTTGATGGGCCTGTAGCCTCTTATAAATGAGGACATTTCTTTATAGTCGCATAATTTTGTAACCACTATTTTCACTGAAATATAACAGGTGGTCAAAGCTATGAGGCAATTAATACACTGCCAAAATTGATGTATGTATGTTTGATTAAAAGAGGCTAAAGGACCATCAATCATAGGTTATTTTATAATTACCCAGTGAAAATATCTCCCTCTTCCAATGAACCACCCTGTATAAACAAAACTATATCATCTTATATTTTTGAATAAAAATCATTAAAAACAATAGCTTGAAATTCCTTCCTTGCTAGCAGATACAAAAAGAAAATCTATGTACTTCCCCACATTTCCAATTATATATATTTTACAAAGGTGAGCCAACTGATTTATGAACATAAATATTAAAATAATAATGAAATATAATAAATAAACATTTTTGTTTCCTTTGAAATATTTAGCCAAAAATAAAAAATAAATCGATTTTTTTCTAGTTTGTTCATAGCCTCATAAGCCAGAAGGCAGTAAGAGCAAAAAATGCGAAAATGAGATGTCATTATAATATGAAAGGCAGCTAGATGATAAAATACAGTATACATCAAGGGAATTCATGATATTTTTAATTACTTTTCATCAGTCATTTATTATTTTTGTAAGGATACTGTTAAACATTTGTATAGATTTCGTATACTATGGATTATATACTGAATGTGTGATTAAGAGCAGCAGTTCAGACAACTTTGAGGTTACTATATGCTTTTTTGTTTATAGATAGGCATCCTCTGTGAAATTTATTAACTAATCAGAAAACATTTTCAATTTCAACTGGATACAAACCAAAAGCATTATTTTCCCTTAAAACATTACAGTTTGAGAAGGATTACATGTTCTCACTGCTCCTGGAAAATGTGAAATTAGCAGATACTATCTTCTGGCTTATGACAATGGTATAGTCCTCTAATCCTGACATATACATGGCAGGGAGATAGCATATTTCTATTTTTATGGTATTTAAGCTCTTCCCCCTCTCCTAACTCAGAAGCTTGATAAATTCATATTTCATAAAATTTGCAGCAAAAATTTTCTAGTTTTAGCTATGTTTAATTGCTCATTTAAAAATTATCTTTGCAGTAAAATATTTGTAACATACATTATAGTCAGAATTCCAGTTTTCATTTTGGGTTTTATTAATGATAAATGTTACACCTTAGAATGGATAAATTTTCCTAAAAACTTCTGGCAATCAATAAAACAGGTAAAGTTATCGAGTGTCTTCAGCCAACATAAAGTGGTCCAGTGGTGCAGCACTTTTGTGTTTAATAGCAGTAACCATGGGTTAGCTTTGTCAGTTTATGTACAGCTTTCACTTGGCTCTCAGATTTGTTAGCCTGTTTATTAAATAACTGTCAAAGCTGTTCCAAGGCTACTGCTATACAACATTAAAGCATTGCATCATTGGACCACTTTACATTTACTGAATGATTCATTTAGAATAAATATCAAACAACTTTACTTACACAGAACTTACTTCTGATTGCTAAAACTCTTCAGTGAGTTTTTATCTACATAATAGAAACCCAATGATCTAAGAATGAAAGAAACACCAAAATACTGTTTATTTGTAAAAATTATCACATCCACAGTCTGCAACATTCATACATACAACATACAATGAGACATGAATAGATTCACAGATGTAAATCTAGTATCTCAACAAAATCATACTGCATTATCAAACTGTGAAACTGTTCACACCTACAAATAATCTTGTAGATGTTATGGAACCGATTCACCCTCACACATCAAATCAACAATAATTAATCACTAGGTGATTACACACCTGATATCTGAAGACTGAGGAAGGATCTAGTAGCAGATCGCATACTGCCGAGATCTATTGGAATATTGGGTGAATGGGGAAATAGGCATGTCGTCCTATGCACGAAAATGAAACTGATCCAATGTTAATATGCTACTGTACACAAACAAATAAGTTATCATGTGTACAACAGACATATTATTTGTATTTAGTCAAAAGTTATCTGGATTGCTAGGTAGGATATGGTTTGTCTCAAAGAAACAAACCATAATAATACATCAATTGGTATACTAGACGTATAGTCAATGGTGTACCTTGATAGCCTAATTTAGGGTGTGGGGCCCCAAAATTGTATATGATGAAAACATGAACCTGCCAGCGGAAAGGTCAATACACTACAGCCTGAGGCTGCCAATATACTTTCAAATCAGCTACGATACGTTGAATGCATGTTAAAATGCGTATTTCCGGAAACGTAGGCATAAAAATGTAAAAATACAGCTGTACCGGGTTTCATTCCGTACTAGCGTCCGGCTTTAACGATTTTAGCCGGCCGCCATTATTATAGGTTCAAAGATTTTACCTATGGACGACATCGCATCTACAACACCAGAATGCGCACTTGAGGCGTCGATTAACTTCGCCTTTTTCTCCTCGGGGAATTTACACCAGTGACACTTGCAACTTCCTAATATTTACTCTGCACAACAGCTCTGGGAAAAATAATGCCGGACTTAGCTCTGCAACACACGGGAACGAAATAGAAATGGCTGACGCGCAGCGTTGACGGAAGAAGGAAACAAAGCGACGTTGCCGATACAATTTGGCGATCGAAGCGTGGGCTGACGTCATCGGTCAAAGGCGGCGCAATGGGTTTCCTTTCTACGGTGAAGTTTATGGAGAAATGCTCCAAAAATAATCGATTATTTTTTCCTTATAATCGATTTTTAATAATAAATTTCCTTAACTATCATAATCGAGTTTCAGTAAATGAATCATATAAATTACCCATTTTGTAAACATGGCTATCTGTACGACAGTTGCAAAAAATCAGAGTTCACTAACATAAATAAGTCTTTAAAAGCAATGCCATTTGTGCCTAAGCGATCTTTGACGATTTTATTTAGCTTGCTTTGTGTGCACCAAATCTGTTGAATAATTTTTTTTACCTTATTCCTCTTGAATGGTTGATTTGATATTTGGTACACGTCTTTAGTTTTGAAAACAATACAATTACATATTTTCAGTATCTTTGTAGATCCAAAATAGCCGCCGCCACAAAATAGTGCGTTATATATTATTTATCAACTCTCCTCAATATGGGTATCGCCTCTTGTAAGAAACAAATATCTTCTTCTATTATTTTAATTTTCGTCAGAAACAAATTTATAGGAATGCGTAAAAAACCAATTATATGAAACTTGAAGGGCATTAGAACGTTACCTTAAAATATGAGGAAGATCCAACGTCTTGTTTTTCAAATATATTTGGCTCGGTGTTGGCGTTTTCCCATATATTTCGTAAGAGTATTAGATATTTTCCATGTTTGAAGATAATCCTTTTAACGAATTTTTGGAATATTCAACAAGAAAACTGATGAATGCCTACAAACGTAGTAAATAGACATTGGATGGCTTTCGACGAATTTAAAAACTTATGACTTTATCTTTGTTTGTTTCCAGTCTGACAAAAGTGTGTAGTCGTTAAATACCGAGAAAAGTTACCATATAGTGAAAAAGTGACCTAAAATATTTTCTAATTCTTGATTCATTTCATTTACATGACGCGAATGTTACATTACATTTTGTTACAAAGATCATACTCACACTAATAAATACACACATACATGGGTATTTCTCAGCAAATTTCGAAATTCATGACCTGAGCCATTGATGCTAAGTTGCATGGATTTATCATCAATTTAACATTTTTATTATATCAATAAGTATCTACACTAATATTTTGAAAGACAAAATTTAGATAATATATTGACACAAAATAATACGATTAATTTATTAGTCTAAAAGTCATTCCCTCATCTCGTCCCTGGGTCTGAAATTAATAATAAAAAAATATATACAATCAAATCTGTTCATATTCTTATAAATTGAATATTACTAAAATATTCAGTAATAAGTATGTATTGTATAGTCAAGCTTTCATTGCTAAAAAATTAATATGCATATAAAAAAATCTATTTAAACTATGTCCCTTGAAATGAAATCATTCCCTCACTCATTATAAATATTCGATTTGATATTTTTGAATGCAGCTGTTATGTTTTTAAACTTTGGCAATACTGCTAATAATGTCAACATGGCGGAATTTCTTAACAGTGAAAAGAGTTGCTGCAAAATAGTATTGGATTTCAATAATTAGAACAGTACATTTCTCTGTGTCATTACCTCACTGTCTATATTAAAAGGTAAGTCATTATACTGTTCGAATGTTTAATGCTTTTTTTCTTGTTTTGGGGATTAAAATGCATTCACAAAATGCTAAATCAATTTGAGGTGATGTACTGTTGGTTACGGTGTTGTTTATGCAAATCCGTCATTCCCTCACGGTCATGGAATGAAAATTATATGAGGGAATGATTTTTGCATATATAAAATTGCGGTTTGGGTGTTATTGTTTAACAGATATCCGTATATCAAGAATGGAGAAAATAAAGTTAAGTGAAGAAGAAAATAAATTAAAAAAGGAATACGACAGAAAGGGGCGAGAACAAATTAAAATTAATGCTGAGTCTTTAGAAGCTTTGCGTGAAAAAGAAAGATTAAAGTACTTAAAGAAGAAGTCAAGTTAAGTCAATAAGTTCTATGAGTGTAAGAGAAACTAGCCAAAAACGAAAACCATAGAAAAAGAATAGTAAAGTTTATAGGGTAATGCGAGTTACATTACAAACAAGTTTACAGAGAATAGTTGAAGAAACACCCCCACCACGTCCTGCACCATCTATACAGCACAGAGCAGAGAATTTGTCTGCTCTCAATAGACGTAGAATGCACAAACGGCGAACTATTATGTACGCGAAGATTAAACGTTTGGAAAATAAAGTAAGGAACACAGTCAAGCTTAGCGAAAAATATAAGAAGAGGTGTTTGAGATTGAAAACTAAAAATACTGACCCAAACTCTCGAGCAACTAAAATGTCTTCGCCTTTAAAGAATATACAAGTTCCTGACGTTGTAAGAAAAAGACTCATTTTCGGAGAAGCACTGACCACGGACCTTAAGAATATCTATGAAGATCTTGGAAGTGAACATGGAGTAAAGAAAAAAAATTACAAAATCTTGAAGCTGCAATTGGTACAAAAGATACAAATTGCTATATAGATCGAAACATTTTTTCAAAAACGATACGTACAACTGTACTCGTAAAGATAGCTCCAAAATGCTGAAAGTTAAGGATGATGTTGTTCATTTCTCAGAGAAGGATGAAAATAAGAGGATGTGCCCAGGGAAGAACGACTATCTAAACTCTCTAAAGTATAAAACAAGTCTCAATACATCTATTAATAAATTAACTTATGTTTTTTATTGAAATGTAGCTTCAAATTGTTGTAAAACTCATTCCCCCATCTTATAAGTCAGTCCCTCATTTTGTAAAAGTCATTTTTCTACATGTTATACACAAAGATATGGAGGACCTTCATTTTCAATGAACCTCACTAAAGTAAAACTTTATATTTCTACAAAAAAAGGATATATTTTCTTTTTTTTTAAGAAATGCAAAATGAAATTTCTAAATTTGTTGATAAATACCCAAATACCTGTCATATTTTCAGCACTTAGTTTTGGAAGCTTATACGAATTAATATGGAGATATACCAAAAGGTACTAAATCTTCTTGCATATCGAAATTATTACCTGAATATTCCTACATATTTTCTAGGAAGAGCTAGTAAAATTTACTTTCGGTTGGCTAGGACGGAATAAGACTATATTCGAAACTCATTTCAGGAAGCCTTACCTGAAATTAATTATAATAGATTTTCTGTTTTTTCTTCGGAATTTGGACGAGCGTACTATCAAGGTTTCGAGCAGTGCAACATCTTAAAAAATGTGTTAGTGCCACCTCATAACCTGAGATTAGGTTTTACTTGAAATTAATCGGAAAAATTATCTGTATACCTTCTTGTCATGCAAGTTGAAACTTGAACTATATTTTTCACTCGCTTGATGCAAGCTCATCCTTGCCTTGACATTCACGCCCGACGAACATGAATACACATTCTCTTTACTATAAAAATCATAAATGTCCAGAAAGTACTACTAGTCAATTTTCTCAACTTTTCAAATTAATTATTTTCTTGGTTTGCTACTAGCAATGCGATAATCTAACTGTATTTCGTATAGGTAGCTCAACTGCCTTCCACTATTTTTACCAGATAGTTCAGTGATTTGAAAAGCAAACGAGTGATCTGATACCTGAACAGCATTTCAGAGAATTGTTACCAACGGCTGATTCTCTGAAATTTGAAACCGTACCTCTACAATACGTACTAGCGAGACAGTCATTATCTCCGGTTCTTGGCCTTCGTGCTCGCTCACTTGTTTTAAACGTCTATGAGGGAATGATGATACAGGTGATACAGGTCATTGTCAGTCTGAATAGGAATACCCTAAATCTTTTAATTTTTGTGTAACTAACGACTTATATTTTGTACCAGTACTCTTTTTCCAGAAAATAGTGTTTTTCTTATAAACAGTGATACACAATTATTCTTTCAAATAGGTAGCGCAATAAGCAGTACCAAAAAGCTAACGATAGAAATAATCATATTACAAAAATCAGTAATGAAATATTTGAAATGAAATGGGAATCTATTTTGCAAAATTATTGTCCCGACAGAATCCAGACTTTTAAATCTTTCTGTTTTTCTTCTCAGGTTCAGTTTGAATAGTTTTTTTACTATAAGGATTTTATCGGTATTTTACCTGATTGCACATTATCCACTCTGTTATTTTGTAGTCGTAAGATTCACGTACGAGCCCCTTCTCACTTCACTTGGCCCAACTATTGAAATCTTAGTTTTTTTCTTATCAAACACAAATAATAAAAATGTAGCAGGGTGTTATAGGTTTAAAATATTAACAATGAATATTTTGATAATATATAGTAGAAAACACCAACTTTATCACTCCCTAATCAAACTTGTAGCATAAAAATAACACATGTTGAAATTACAGCATATCAACCTATTTTCATTTCAATGCGAAATAAGTCTATAACGCATAGGTGGCTGTGAAAAATAAAAGCCATGACAATTGTTTTTATTAATCACAGCTGACAGAATACGTTTAAAATAGTTTTGGGTAGTTAACGTTTTCAAAATGGGTAGAGGAAAGATTAGTGAGAAAATTTGGTTACTGATAATTAAATTTTTTAATTCTGGGAAATCAAACTCAGAAATTGCAACTTTGTTAGACTTATCGCGGTACAGTTTGAGAAATATTGTTAGAACATATAACGGTAACTGGTTCAGTTAATATTAAGCCACGATATGTGAAAAAAAGTAATATCACAAATGCCGACCGAAGAGCATTAAGAAGAATAATCGTGAAAAACAGGCGTGCCAATTATTTACAATTAAGTGCTCTGTGGAGTGACGCTGTTAGAAGAAGAATTTCGAGGTCCACAACACATAGAGAAGCCCACAAACTGGGATTTAGCACTTGCAAGGTAAGTTTTCTCATAAAAAAAAGTGAAGTAAAAACCCTAAAGTTGCACATCTTGTTTATAGGCCAAAGAAAAGCCACTATTAACTCCACTGCAAAAGAAAAATCGGCTTAGATGGGCTAAAGAACATAGACAACGGACACGTCAACAGTGGTGTGCAATACAATGGAGTGATGAGGCCCGATTCGAAGTTTGTGTTGGTGACAGTCGCAGTAGAGTTATTCGCAAAAGAAATTAAGCATTCCATGTTGAAAAGTGAAATTTCCAGCATCCATTATGGTCTGGGGCAGTATGTCATCAAAAGGAATAGGAAAACTTCATTTTATTGATAGAAATGTGGATACAAACAAATATTTGGCAATTTTAGAAGAGTCGCTTTTACCAGTGATAGAGGAATGTTTGACATCCGGCCAAGATTTTGTGTTTCAGCAAGATGGTGCAGCGTGCCATACCTCAAAAAAGGCTATAAAATGGATGGAGGAAAATAATGTACCACTTTTGAAATGGGTTTCTAGCAGTCCAGATCTGTCACCTATTGAAACTTTGTGACACGAGATGAAAAAGGTTCTACAACAACATCCTGCTCGTACAGTCACCGAACTGAGACAAAAGCTTCAAGAAGGATTGTTTTACACCAAATTTTTTCCCAAAACTTGGTTAACACTATGCCGCAAAGAATTTCAGCCGTAATAAAAAATAAAGGTGATGTTACCCAATGGTAATCTTCCAATTGTTGCTTTGTTAACTTCGCGCATTTATTCGCAGATTGTTTATTTGTTCAGATGTTCTATTGGTTATAGGTCTAAGAGATTTCAAATATGTATTTTTTACGACTAGAGTGTATCTAAAATGTTTTTGAGAAAATAAATTGTTTTAGAAGTAAATAGTTTCATCATGTTTAGTTTATAAAGGCATATTTTGGTACAAATCTTGAAGTGGGCCAACTGAAGTGGGAAAGGGCTCCTAGATTCCTTATTGTACCGTCCAACTCCGCAGTAAATCTGTCGATAAGCGCATTGTTAAAGACTGATCATCGCAAATTACAAACGCTATTAGCATCCCAAGAGCTATTTTGTGATCGAATCGAATGTGTGGTAAGTTGTACATATCAAAGTGTAGAATACGCGTCCAATTCTGCATTCGCTTTGCTATTTATTGTGTTTGGGTGGTGTGACGTGTTTGCTTACGGCCATATCGTCAGTCATTCCTACAATTGTAAGATGCCTTTATGGCCTCCTTGATTTTCATAGTTTTCTACTGTTCTGTGTGAGCGCTCTATTTTGAGGTTATGTTACAAATATCCATTTGCATCAAACCGTTCATGATTTTGATTTATATCATCTGTTATACGAGTATAACCTGAAATTTCCTACTATTCAAAAAGCTGCAGAAATCTCGAAATACCCCAGACTTTCCGAAGCAGAGAAAAGACTATGAAAATCAAGGAGGCCATGAAGGCGTCCTACAATTGTACGAACGACTAACGATATGGCACTTAAGTACGCCTTTTCCAAGCTTTCCAGCTGCCCCCTGTTTTCTCTGTCTTAGAAACGATTTTGGGAAAATTGGTTCCCTTTTCCTTCCCGAAGATATTTGAAACGTCAGATTTTCTTAGTAGCTTATACACCAATGTCTTAAGAGAACCGAGATATTTGGGCCCCGAGAACTCAATCAAACATCAACCAAACCAAAGCCGGTCCTGTCCTATCCCTCGATCACGTCCACAGCGCCAGCGCCACCGTACGACTACGGATTTTACGACAGAGCCGTACTCGGAATTTCAATTCAACTGAACAGTGAGTATTTTTTCATTTATTTTTTTACTTGTGGGCTCACGTTTCACCACACATTAGCTTTGTTATATCAAGCGTAGTTGCATCTGAAAAGGAAAACTCTAAATGTGTGGATATAAATTCGCAACATACCAGATCCCAATGGTGAAAATATGACAAATTTGTCTTTCAAATCATTCTAGAACAAACAACGTACATATTTTTCTACATATTCTATAAAACTGATTTTGGCTATATGACGAAATTTCAAGTAATTGTATAAAAACACCGAATAAACATCGACAAAGACAAATTATTTCCGGAATTATTATAATATGCTATATCCCAGGTTTTATCAAAACCATTTATAAAAGCATTTCTGTGGTCATGACTGTATGAATCACCCTGTAGGAAGCGTATAGTCGACAATTTTTGTTAATAACATTTTTGGTTATGTTTCATAGTAATGGAGATATTGTTCAATTGCATACTAAAAATTCAGCCTGTATGTCAAATTTGTTGCAGCAGTTACGTCGCTGGACCACTTGGGTATTTTTGAAGATTTTTTTTATTTTTTATGTTAATCTCTACAAAGGCGTGGCAACGAACTGGACATAGGTACCTAATAGTTCTCATTTTGAAGGTGTTTTCATACCGTTCCTACAGTATATTCAGATAAGAGATAGACCGGATGTAAACAAAAGGTTCGGGTGATTTTCACGCTAACGCCGCCGTCTCGACGTAAAACAGGAGCCCTCATTGGTCAATTCGCAATTAAATGCCTATGCCGAGCGGCAGAGCAGTCGTATCAAGGCAGAGTCACATTCAGGTTCAGACGTGTTACGTATGTCGTGTGCATCATTGCAATTTGATATTTCTTTGGACGTTTTCGTTTGTTATCTTATTAAGTTGTTGAGTTTGTCGTTGTTATTGTTATACCTTGTTATTGATTGTTATTGTTATCAACTGCTTGCGCAAAATGCCCAGTAGTACAGATACTGCCGATGTTTTAAAGACTCCTGGAAATTTTCTGAGGGATAAACAATTGGGGGTGAGGGGAGAGCTTTGCAGGGAGCGTGGAAAGGTGTGTCTCAATTGCTTGGCGTTAGTATATTAATGCGTTACTGGCCCTGGTTATTCTACTTATCTAACTATTAAACATATTTCACACATAGACTTCCTCATACATTTACTCTCAAGAATAAGTGCATAGATAGAAGATGAATCCGTCACGAGCTGACTGATGCTGAGGCTTACGCCCGTATCTCAGTCGTCCCTACAATTGTAGGGCGCGTTTATGGCCTCCTTGATTGTCATACTTCTTTCTCTCCTTCAAAAATTTCTAGATTACACTTGTCCCGTGTCAGCGTCAGAGCTCTCCTATTGTGAAGATATGTTTTCTTTTCAAATTGTAGGAAGTTTCAGGCTGATAAGACATGATATAACTCAAAAGCAAGCACAATTTGATGCAAATAGGTGTTTGTGACATAACCTCAAAATAGAGCGCTGACACGGAGAAGTAGAAAACTATCACAATCAAGGACGCCATAAAGGCACCCTACAATTGTAGGGACGACTGACGATACGGGCCTTAGTCATCACAGCTGTGATTAGATCGTAATGTTGCCATAAGAGTGGTGGGGAGTAAGTATGGCCTATTTGAATGGTTTGATACATTTAATTTTCTTGGTTAACTTTTTTAGAGGGACGAACTTTTTCCGAATATAATCCTTTATAAACTGATGCCAGTATTGCGCGGTCAAGTTACTTGACGCCATTCTTTCTTTTGCGATGTTCTCCAATTTCGTCCCTTTTATACTAAATTATTCAGCGTCCTCTTTTAGTATGATTGCCTTTTTATCTTCTTTTGCTAACTCCTTACGACATCTTCGATCAATCACACTCCATCATTCATTCATTTTTTATGTGAAGGGTGAATTTCAGATGATGTAGAATATAAAAGAACCTACCGATATCAGAGTAAACCATGTCCATACTATGTGTTTCGAGGTTATTGCAGTTTGATCTGTGAAATATGAGTATGATACTGCTCATGAAAGCACCGTTTTAGTAATTCCATTAACAATAAATCAAATATATCTCAAATAGGATCCAGTAGATTGAATAACTTCATATTCATAGATGTTGTATCTTTCCGGTCATTAACTTTTTATAACTGGCATTGTCTAACAAAAGAAATACACTGCGAAGTTCTCAAAAAATAAACCCGACAGTCATCAGTCATCCGGTAAACTGAAATCGCTAAAGGTGTAAGAGATACTTCCTTTCTTTAATAATTACGTTACTATTTTAATAACTGTGTATACGTTCCTAAAATAAACTCTGGCGCCACTACCACGACAGGATGCATCCACAATAATATGACATAGGTATCTGGTTTGTTGCTTTTCGACCTACGGAATTACTTCTTCTTGTAGAAAAGTATCCGCAGTCCTCATTGGACTGTGGTTAGCAACGTTGGTTGTCAGGTTATCTGTAGAGCTAGAACCCACCTGACCTCATTTCGTCTGTATGATAAGTGATATAATTATATTTACCATTTCTCATGATATGATCAAAATATCTCGATGTTCTTTTTTAAATGCAGTTAACATTGGTCAGTCTCTCCCGAAGATTTCCAATCCTCAACTACCTGGTGATCTCAGACCTATTAGACTGCTGGCCGTTTTATCCAAAATTCTTGAAAAAGATTGTTTACAAGCAATTGAATGAGTATTTACTTGAAAGCAGCATTTTGCCTGGAAACCAATCGATTTTTAGAAAAGGGCACAGTACGACTACCGCTCTGATGACTTGCTGACAGCGGCGGATAAGCAAAATGCAACCGCATTAGTCTTACTAGGCTTTAGTAAGGATTTTGACACTCTGGATCAAATGCTTTGGATTTCTAAATGTAAATTCCTCACGTTTTGGCTCTGCAATTGTCATATGAAATATCATAAAGACATCCAATTCTTCCGAAAAAATCGAAAAACACGTTGCGCTAAGTAATATTTTAACAAGAAGCATGAGTGCTGGTCGCAACAAAAATCTGAGTCGAAGTCGAGGATTTTTGCACCTGCATTAATGTTTATTGTAAATAAATATTACTTTGCATTGTGTGCTTTTTCGATTTTTTTTCACAGGAAAAAAATAGATGCCCGTATGGTCTTTGACAAGACTATTTCATGCGTAACAGATTATTCTGCATATACATATCTTGCAAAACATACTACCTATTAAAGTATTTTTTTAATGTAGCTGCAAATTCCTTCGTTTCACATTACGAGCTTCCCTACTAGACTTTGCAAAAAATTCAAAATTCAAAATTTAAGAAGGTCCGATCACGTTTCTCACTCAATAGCTTCGATAAAATGTTAGCTGAAAATATCCGATATAATAAAATACAACTTTGTCACATTTGTCATCAAAATATTAAAAACATCTGTCTTCTCTTACCTTAGGCAAAAGTTTATTTATAAGAATTTGAATACGCGCGTTTAGTAAATGCATAATTGTTTTTTATTTTGATTTTTCTTATTCGCTCTCCCGTGTAAATTGTATTAGGATTGGTGCAAAGACCGACTAACATTTTTTCTGACACTGATTATTTTCGTTTAGGCTAAGTTTTACGCAATAAGCTTAACATGGTTAAGTATGAATGGCCGTTGGTCAGACTTTGCCATTTGCTACTGTATTATTTATTTGTTACAATAAAGTCCATTGAATCGAATTGAAGTTACGTGTAGAATTCCAACGCGGTTGTAATCGTCATTGGCACATTCTCCAAGCGCCTACCTAAGCATAAATACTGAACCTAGCTTTATAATAATCAGCACCCAGTGTCCTGAATCAGATTCGAGCAACCCAGACTTAGGAGAAATCCGATACATGCCGGCCGGTACACGAACATGTGTATTTCTACGTACTTTCCTTCTAATATACCAACATTTTAAGCGGATTAACGGAAGTGATATATTGTCGGTATTGCCGAAGAAGAAATATACACATGAGGAATTGGCTCTTGTAGCCACCATGTTGCGCTGTTAACGAACATGCACAAATAATGAAATTTGGTCATTGATGTGACTTGTTTCAGTTATTTCAGTGAATTTTGCAGATGTAAATGAGCTTTTGTTCATCTCAAGGTACTTACGTCGCTTATTTACTTATCTGGACAGTTCAGACTCTTGTGTCTACAATGCTGAGTTGATTAAAGCTCCAGGATTGAGGCATTCAGGAACGATGATAAAACTTTATATCGAGAAAATGAGATTTAGAGCTTGAAACTAGTTTATTTGTTTTCTTTGTTACATCAGTACGCGTCATCCAGAATTACGACGAAATTGAGGACGATGATGAAAATGATGAATATCAACCAAATAAAGCTAAATATTCAAAACACCTATGACAATTGAGAAAAGTTTGGTGAAATTGGTTTCTTCTTCTGTTTGCGATTATTCCAAAGTCGTAATAAATACGGCATTTGCTAAAAGTCATGGAACTTACGTTTATTTAATTTTTAACTAATTTGTATGAGGTTTCTTGTTCCTCTTTTTGCTAAAATTTTTCTTAGGAAATTTAGAATAGTCCGGTCTCAAACAAGATATATTTTCAACAAAATTCTCAAATCCTGATTGTTAGTTAGTTGAATTTTTAAAAATTACACGTTTGATAAGGTTGCGATCTAGCGTTCTTAGTAACTTGACAATTTGCAAAATCCTCATAAATATCGCAACTACGGTTATTATAAAATGAGAAATCATTACTATGGTTATTGCGGTAGTTCTGTTTCTTGCCACTTTTGTTATTATGTATTTCTCCCCACGTTCTTCAGCACAAAGAAGTAGATATAATTATACTTGAACCTACGAGTAAATTACACATATGAAGAATCAAGGTTCCACATTAGATACCGTTTCCGAATATATTAATTTTCTTGAGCATTCACTCACTTTGCATTAAAATGCTCATAATGGGCTTTACCGACCATGGCCTTGAATACTCGTAATGAACTTCATACAGTTTGTGTTGTGGAAATTTTTCACCTTGTTGCATTTGGTCTAAATACCTTATACATCTCACGACCTGTGCGAGTAATTAGTCTGTGTAGATATAATTCGTGTATTTTAGCATCAGAAAATACAGTATTTTTTTTAGTTGTTCAGGATTTAACCGCCGATAAAAAGTAAAGACTTAAGCCAATTCATAAATGGTTTGTAGAGCAAACTAATATCTTCCTGATCCCTGGCAGATCGCTTACTGCTGTCATAATCAGTCTCTACTGAGAATAATTTGGTGAGCATTTGCATTGGGTTACTTACCCAATCTTGATATAACCTATGATTGAGCATTTAGCTCAGGACCAGTTATTCTTTATGAGTTCAGTGCTGTTGTTATAGTGCCTGTCTTTCTGGAACATCAATAGGTCAAATTTCAGGAAAATTATATGTATAATTTTCAAAATGATCATAATTTTGCTGATGATACAGTTCAGTATATCAACTAATCTTAATAAATAAGTGGTTTAGAAGTATCTTGTTCAGCTAGTTTATAATAAAAATTAGACCAATTTTAATGTTATTTGAGCTATATCGTCACAGTATACATATTTATTGAAGTAATAAAATTGCTTCGTCTACCTACCTACTGAAAAAGACGCTTCTATTTAACATACATTTGCAACTATGAAATAAGTATAGGCTCGTGACCACTTGCTACAGTTCGAGTATGCTGCTGTAGTTCATTGAAGCTTCCTAAGAAAAATAAACGTTTATCTTTCATAGCTTGGTCCTCTTCTTGCTGAAGCTTCATCTACACTTTTTCGTATCCTATTTATTAAAAACGAACCTTTTCATTGCAGATTTTGTGTACATTGCGCCATCAGTTGAACAAAGAATATAAAAGAGCTTTCATTATAGCCGCTTTTCTTGTAGGTGTTTCATTTTCGCTCTCCCTCTCTTTTTCTCTCCATCTCTCATTCAGTGGTGGTACATGGTGTTAAAAAATGATAAATCTTGTAAACTTCACTGTCTTAACACTACCTTCTTTAAAATGCTGCGTGATAAGACAAAAATATTCTTATACTTTTTTGTGGGGATAATAAAGTTGAACTCTCGGCTCTATTGAACAAGCATGAAATGATCTATAAAGTTTTTCCTGTGAGAATAAAGGCGGAAACCTTATAGTATTGTCTCACATCATGTGAACTCGCAAGGTCACGTATTAAAATGTAAATACATGGATTGACTGAACCATACATATGCAAATTTGCTGATTTCAAAAATGAGAGATATAAAAAATAATTATATTGACTGTACGAATTACAAGTCATATACATGCTAACAGTAATTACACACAACGCAGACGCGATGGTGATTTCCCGTAATTCTCCTCAAAATTTTTGAAAACACAAAAAACCTAAAAAATCGTAATGTATAACTTAGCATAACCTGTCTTCAGAAAGGACAATATATGAATAACCCGTCGGGCATAGCTAATAGATATACATTGGCAGCATATTGAGTAATGGCTTTCTCACATAGTAAATATTCAACACACATGCAGACCAATACACATAATCATCCAGATGCAGTCTTGCTATTCAACCAACTTTCTTCGCAGAAATGAAAACTACAAACTACTCGGCTTCACAAAACATATGCAACCAACAATGCGTATAGTTGAGCCATTCCTCCATAGATGGCCGCTCACATCGATCCTAGTGAGTAAATGTGGAATGACTGTCTGCACCCTAAAAACTAGCTAGTCTGCAAGATGACATTTGATAGGCTTTTTGATGTTTTATAGGTTTTTTTACATATTGCCCGTGCGGGTTTCACTTGTCGTGAGTCTGAGCTTTAGCCCATGAGTTTACGTGATAGCTCGTGAATTGACGAGACGTGACAATTACGTATTTTCCGCCTTAAGGTGGTTCGTCACATATTATAAAGTCATTAAAGTCAGTCTCCTGGAGGACAGATACAACAAAATGTATTGCCATTGTCAATTGTATTTGAAAAAGCCTACCGTCGAGGCCGAAACGTCGTTAGTAAAAAGTAATTGAAACATATTATGTGTGTTCATTTAGCGGCCGGAGAATCATGGAGTCCTGTAAGTTAACGAAGGGTTTGAATGGCTATACAGGGCGTCTCATTTTGTAATCACCCCACCTAAATATTTCAAACTTTGGGCATTCTAAAAAAAGAAAGTTCAAACAAAAGTTGTAGGACTTCCATGTTGACCTTGACAATGACCTTTACCACAATTTTTAAGGTCATATTTTAATTTGACCCTTTTTCACATGGGCATTGTAAAGAAGAGGAAATGTTACGTCCGAATATCACCTTGATCATGACCTTGGCAATTTCCTTCAATGCTATTTCAAGGTCAAATCAAGTCATCGAAAACAATTTGCTCTAGAAAGCAGCACAGTTGTGAGGTTTGTGAGAATCACCCAAGGATGTTCTTGAGGTCAAGTCAAAAATTTTAAAGGAACCCTCTCATTTTCAGACTGGAAATGGAACCAGGAAATTGCATTTCCAGCATGAAAATGAGAAATTTCCTTTGGAAATTTTGACTTGATCTTGAAGGTCAAGGTCATGTTCAAGGTCACATTTTGGGGATCCCTACAAACCTCACAACTGTGCTGTCGAACATTTTTGATAGAGTAGATTGCTTTCAACCTCTTGACTAGACCTTGAAATAGCCTTAATGGATTACTCAAGGTAATAGCAATAGTTATACTCGAAACTAAAATTTCCTTCCTCCTCTTCTCAATTTCGGAGTAAAAAAGGAGGTTCGATGTATTTTTCAAATATGAATAAACTTTTTGTTATAAAAATAAAGACATTCAGAAACTACTTCATACATATACCTCTTATGATGTTGAAAAAAACGCTATGGCTAACAATGATACGGCACTGCTTTTACTTTTAATGCAAGAAACCGTACGTGTCTCGCAATGAAAATGGGACATGTCTGGAGTTAGTGAGTTGGATTCTCTAGCATCGTTGCTGGTTCCTTGCCCATTAGGCTAGTTCTCCCATTACCTCTTTCTCATTTCGTAAAACGGAAAAGCGGCTTCGGAGTTGATACATATTTTGTGCCCGAAGTTCAGGGTCGTATAGTTCTTTGTACTGGAGCACAGCTTTTCCTTTATCTGGTTTTCTTTACTGAAAGTTCTGTGTCAGGGTACTCGACACCTCTACACTTAATCATGACGAGACGAAACCTACCTGGAGCTGCTCAGACTTTCTTAACATGGATATTGTGACGAGCTCCATTAACGTTACATTAAACAAGTCCTCTGTGACAATATCCTCTTTAGCAACAACAGGAGAAGTTGAAATTGTGCAATGTGGTAGTTAGTTCATGTCTTCTAAATATTCTGAAAGATCTGCGGAAGTCAAACATTGTTTTGTTTGGGCTAACTACACGATATGATGAGAACATTCCAAAGCTCCTATTAAAATAGTTGTGATGAGGGGTAACCCTCGTCTTCGCTGAATTTTTTTGGAATCTTGCTCAACATAGTATCATGAACCTATAGACAATAACTCAGATAGTAATTATTATGCTTAATATGACCTAGTTGGTGTCTTATAAGTACAACAGTGTCGCACAAACGGCTTTCTCATCATAAAGGCTGCACCAAATAATGTCTCATTTCCGGGACAATAACGTATTGAATTTATCGGCTGATGGCAGACAAAGCAGCCTGCAATTAGCGTTTGCTGAAAGGCTTATACCATCAAACCATTCGGCTTTAAGGTTATGCGTGCTGGTGATGTGTAGTTTTGGTTGATATGAGTGCAAAATGGTTTCGGTCAATTTTCTTTATTCCGGAGATTTGTAAGTTTTTTAGTATGTATACATCATTGTATTAACATTTGTCAATTACCTTTCTAGAAAGTCAGGAAAGAGTCAAAGATTAATATTTCTGAAAATAACTCTTTTTCTATAAAGGACCCCAAAAAAAAAATATTCGGAAAATGAGTCCTGGTTGATTTATCTAAAAATTCATTAGGATATATTTCACGCCTTCCTGATCAAAAGTTCTCATGGTGACAAAGCAATCCTATAACTAGTTTCTGAGAAATAGGTGGACGAATCTTTCCCTATTTGCAAAAATGATGAATGAATGTGCCAATTCTAGTTCCACAGATGATGCATGAACTAGTTTACTGACGTTTCGACTGCCTCGGCTGCATTTTTCAGAGTACAAATTACGTTTATCTGTTTGTGTCTTCCAGACGACAGGGTAGATTTGTTTTCGCCGCCGGTATATAAAGCAACCTTCGAATACAAGTGCTGCATTTGATATCTTAACCCATTAACGCCCAAATTAAGTTTGAACGTGGAAAACGAATATTACGTATATAAGTTAGGTTATTAGAACTAAAATAAAAACTGAAGATCATAAAACTATATATATTTTATTATTTTTTCCAAAAAAATATCTGTACTCATTTGAGTACAATTGGCGAAACCGTTTATTTTGTATGATGTAACTTGAAACATGCACGTTCAATACATAGTGTTGACAAACCCTTGAATGGCATACTGCACATCGTAATTGCTTCTCTAGCTCCGCAAGAAAATGTCCGAATTTATGAAGGTTTTCACTTCTTCTTTGGTGGTGATGAAATTGTGCCGATTATTTTGAGATGCATAGATATATGATCGACAATATGTTGCAAAACCGTATCATCAAAGTTTAGGATTCAAATCCTTTATGTCTTTCGCTAGTTTATCCCTATTGGCATTCGTTTCACATAACGGTGGCGGCTCAGACTAAATGGAATATTTAGGATTGCATTTCTCCCAGTCCAAGTCATCGCGTTCAGATTCATTTATTTTTATACGTTTCCGCACTTCACTCAAGGCTCTTCGTCGCTGTTGTAGAACTCGTCATTAGCTGAACTTTGGCGAAACAGCTATAAACGACCAGAAAGATCTTGTGGCATTCCATTTGCCATCAGTTGGTTTTCGTCCAATTCCTCCTCGTCAGTCAAAATAATGTGCGTCTGGAGGCAAGACCACAATATCATCGTTATATTTTAAATCATCTAGAGCATCAGGCAAACAATTGTAATACCCGTATGTTTTAACAAGATCATCAAAAAACGGTTTACACATATCTAAAACAAAAAAATAGCATTAGTCGTATGATAACGAATTTGCCCAGTGTACTCATTTGAGTACAGTCAAACTTGAACATACATTCTAATTACATCACATCAGTTAAAATAATTTATGCCTGGCAAATCAATCAAACAACCTTTACATATATAATATAAAAGTTTAGCTTATTAGATTGTCACCTCAATGGAAAAAAATATGTAAAAGCCGAACTTACCTTAGATCAAATAAGCAATAACTTCTAATACTGTAAACAACGTCACACTCACAGAATTTATGAAAAATGGCTCTTGCGCCCTGTCGCATGTACCATCTACAAATGTTTATAAGAGGCAGTACTTCTGTGGTTGACTCATAGATGGCTCTGATAGGAACAAACACGAGTGTACTCGCTTGAGTACAACGGGCGTTAATGGGTGTATCCAGAACGCGGGTAATACTAATCGCGTTTTGGATACAAGAACAATGTACATGCAACACTTGTAAATGAATATTGCTTAATAGTCTACATCGACGGATGAAACAAAACTTACGTCATTAATTTGATTTATTAATTAGAAAAAGCTGCCGAGGTAGCCGAAACGTCAGTAAAGTAGTCCATTCAACATCTGCGGCTTAGGGGAGATGGTTGAGCTACAACAACTTGAGGCAATGCTCACACTTGTGCGCTTTCCCTTTCACCTTCAAAATAAATATGACCTTGATTTGACTTTGTAAAGATCATAATTACAACCTTACTGTGCTCTCGAGAAGAGAACTGTCCTATTGACTCTAATGAATTCTCAAACAACCCATGCCAGCTATATATTCTAACTTTACGATATAAAAGTCAACTTGGCCTTAAATTGACCTTGCGGGGATCATGGTCAAGAGGAACATGAGACCCCCAGCACCATTCCACAAGGTGTTTTATTGAAATATTTCTTCCACTAGACCGAGTTAGTTTTTGGACTAAGAACTACTATAGGCACATTCGACATTTTTTTGTGTCAGTCAAAATCCTTCCCTATAGTTCTCGGAAAATTGTCATAGGATTGCTTTATTCTCATGATAACTTTTGTTCACGAAGGCGAGAAATTTATCATAATTTTTAGACAAATCGACAGGGTCCAATTTTCCGTGTATTTTGTGCGGATTCCTTTAGTCCATTATTTATCAAAAATATGAGTTTCCTATTAATCTGCTCATTACAAATTTTCAGATATTGATCGGGATTAAAAGAGGATACAACAAGTTGCGTGAGGGATACGAAAAAAGTGTGCAATATTCTACCAGCGGTTTCTAGAGCTTGAAATAGGAAGAAAAGTTTATATATATACATAGGTCGACAAACGTCCCCTAAGGGCGCTACGGTCTTTTAAAGGGACTCCCCTGAAGATGGTTTTTCCTTAATATTTCCGAAACGTGTTGAGATAAAGACATAAAAGTTGGTATTCTAGAGTTGGTTTTTATGCTGGATTTAAAAATATTAACAATTTTAGACAGTTTTGTTTGGAAGCGTATGTAACAGGGACGGACTCAGGTTATTTTAGCCCCAAAAATTTTGTGTGATTCTATTTTTGAAATTCAATTTTAGAATTTGAAAACTTAGGGTTTTCTACATAAAAAAGGTACTCTTATTGAATATCGATAAATTGTGCCATTTTTGAATAAAATCAAACTAAAAAATTTGTCACATGACAGGAATTGTACTGCGAATTTAATTGAATTGTTGATTATACATAGTTAGCCATGACTGCAAACAAAAGTTGTTTTGATTTGTTATGACTTATTTTGACGTTAAGCTGACATAGTTAGCAGTGTAAAATTACTAGATTAAAATCAAAAATTTTATTAAATCGATTTAAAATGCCAAGATTTACAGACAGAGAACTGACTGACATGCATTTTGTGTACGGGTTTTGCAATGGCAGTTCATTGGCAGCCGTAAGAGAATCTCAAAGAAGATTTTCCAATCGCATAGTATCTGGACGTCGAATGTTTACTGATATTGACCGGAATTTGTCAAACCATGGAAGTTTTCAGCGCATGCAGGGCTCAAGGAGGCCACTGGGAAATCATCGTATGGATATTGCTTTAAATATGTTTGAAAATAATCCGCAAATAAGCATAGTAAGAAAAATTTATGAATACCTATTTGATAGTTATCCTAAAAATAATAATTTTAGCAAATGAAAAGACTATTCCTAGAATATTATGGTCGGATGAGTCAATATTTACTAGGAATTGTGCTTTTAATTTCCATAACATGCATCAGATGAAAATCCAAAGGTTGTTCGCCGTACAAATTTCCAACATAGATTTTCATTGAACTTATGGGCAGGAGCAATTGGGGATCAAGTAATTGGGCCTATTGTACTTCCCAATCGTGTATCTGAACTTTCTTCAGAATGAGCTCATGGATATAATACCATTGGATGTGCGACAGCAGTTTCAAGAAAATATGATTTTTCAACATGAGGGCGCCCCTGCAAATTTTGGACGCAATGTTCGAAATCGGTTGAATGTCAATGTCAGGTGGTTAGGCCGAGGAGGTCCTATAGCGTGGCCGCAACGTTCACCTGACCTAAATCCATTGGATTTCTATTTTTGGGGGTCATTAAAAGACCTAGTTTACTCGACTGAAGTAAATACTCAAGAAAATTTACTTCAAAGAATCCATCATGCTGCAAATGAAATAAGAAGATAAAGGTTTCCCACTTTTCGGGCTACGAAATCATTAGTTCGTCGAGCGAGACTCTGTATCCAACAAAATGGGAATTTATTTGAACACTTATTGTAAAGCTAGTTTTAAGTATATCCAACTGTATGTCTTCTTTTTTAAACATATTTCAATTTCGTTAGTAGAAAAAATTTATTTCTTTTGTTTTTGCCTAAATGTTAGCTATAGAAATATGTATTTATGTAATATTTACCAATTATTAAATTAGTTTTTTCGTTGCCATTGCTAATTATGGAACAATTCATTTAAATTCGCAGTACATTTCCTATCATGTGACAAATTCCTTAGTTTAATCTTATTAAAAAATGGCACAATTTATTGATATTCAATAAGAGTACCTTTTTTATGTAGAAAACCCTAGATTTTCAAATTCTAAAATTGAATTTCAAAAATAGAATCACACAAAAATTTTGGGGCTAAAATTACCTGCGTCCGTCCCTGTTACATACGCTTCCAAACAAAACTGTCTAAAATTGTTAATATTTTTAAATCGAGCATAAAAAAACTAGGCTAGAATACCAAATGTTATGTCTTTATCTCGACACGTTTCGGAAATATTAAGGAAAAACCATCTTCAGGGGAGCCCCTTTAAAAGACCGTAGCGCCCTTAGGGGATGTTTGTCGACCTATGTTTATATAAACTTTTCTTCCTATTTTAAGCGCTAGAAACCTCTGGTAGAATATTGCACACTTTTTTCGGGACACCCTGTATAAGATGGCCCAACTATGCTTGAACGGTATATTGCTCCCGAACTAAGGCTAAACTATAGAATAATGCATTCGATATGTCTACTTGAAACAAGTGAAAATGTCATTTTCGGTTTTGCTCTTACATCATTACTTCTCAACATAAAATGTGTGAATACGTAGCAGCAAATTTTGCAATTTTTTAGAATGTTATTGTTTTTATAGACGTATCCTAAAGTTCGTCCAATAGAAGCTACTTTAGGAAACATTCACCTCAAACCGTTATTCGCCTGGAGTATGAAGAATTTGTATTCAGAAAACCCAGACTACTTGTGATAACTTTTCCTGGATCTCATTTGATTGTGAATTACCGCGAGTATAAAGTTAGCCTCCTATTTCAGTATGCGCATCTCTAAAATTTGTAGCATACTCGTGTACATTCTTAGTAGAAAATTTCACATTAACAGTCCTGGAATACTACAGATATTGCCGACATGTGGACATAAAAAGATATGGCATCCGTCTATTGAAACTATGTAAACCGAACAGATGACACAGGTTGCGCTCACAGCTGGAGTGCACATAATCACCTTTCATTCCATTCATCAGGATTTACGACAAATTCATCTGAAGCTCCCGTTATATGTCCACTTGTCCACATTGGAAAAATCATTGTGCATAACACTTTTTCTGAAGCTACAAAATTCTAGTGCAATCAGTATACAGGGAATAATGTTCGTATGTTTTCTTCAAAGAAACAAAGACATTACCTGTCATAATGTGGCCTTATCTATTACACAAGCTATTTTATTCTGCGTGGTTGAGTTTTTTCAATGCGGACCTTTCCCCTTTAATAAAAATGACGTCAAGTAGATTGACTCTGCACTTTCCACGCAACGCCCTTAACCCCCAACGGGCCACTTTAGGTCTATTTAACATCACTAACACGTAAAAAGAAGGTGGTAGACAAGGACCAGTCGACCGAGGCAGTACCACCCGCTAGCTTTTCCCAGGGTGTCTTATAAATGTCCGCATGTTTCCACACCTAAGCTATGCAGTCGGTTATCTACCAAAACAAAGAAATTAATGATGATGGATCCCTCGAGCACTAAAAACTCCGGACGTAAACTCACTCCACTCTCGGAATGTCCAGGTGGAGGGTGGGCTCGAGGGAACAACATCGAAGATAAAATTTGTTTTTCGAACATCTGCGGGATCAACAGCAACATTGATGCTGTTCATCACTACCTGCAATCCAATCGTCCCGCCGTGCTTTTATTGGCGGAGACAAAAATCTCAGAGACTGCACCGATTAAACATCTCAACTTCCCAAACTACGAGGTGCACTCCAATCTGAGAAAGAACGGGGGAGTTGTGGCTTTTGTCCGCAGCAGTCTTTCCTGCTCCAGGGATCTTTCTTTGGAATCAGACCGGAAGGACATTCTGTGGCTTCGCCTCAACTCCAAAACATCACCCAAATTTATTTGCTGCCTTTATCGCTCTCCCTCGAACCATAACTGGGATGACCTACTCGAATACCTCGCCGTCCAGATCGACTTCCTGAACATCAATCACCCCGCTTCAGAGGTAATTCTTCTCGGTGATTTCAATGCCCATAATGAGCTTTGGTTGGGCTCAAATAAGACCGATGCAGCAGGTCGTGCAGTCGAAGCGTTCGCTCTTACTCAAGGGCTGACCCAGCTGGTGACGAGCCCTACTTTTTTCCCCCGCGTCTCGTCACATGCCAGTAGCCTGCTAGATCTCTTTCTGACCACGCATCCTGCCCCTTACAGCACTGCTGTCCTGTCCCCCCTGGGTAATTCAGATCACGGTGTTGTGGAGGTTAGGTTTCGGTCAGAAGCCGCTGTGGCAGCAGAAACTCGCACAGGCCGCAAAACTTGGCATTACGGACATGCCGACTGGGAGGGGCTCGGAGACTTCTTCTCTAGCTTTCCTTGGAGAGATGTCTGTTTCACTGACGCGGATGCGTCGACTGTCTGTTCTTCAATAACCGAAATTATCCACTTCGGAATGGAGGAATACATCCCTCACACAGTGAAAGTTCTTAAACCCGGGTCCAACGGCTGGTTCAACAAATCGTGTGACACTGCTCGCCAGCAGAAGATCAAGGCCCACAGAACCTACTTACAAAACCCCACTGTAGAGAACAGACAAGCCGACGTCGAGTCCAGAAACAAATATAGCGAAGCGGTTCGCAATGCCAAAAACCAGCATGATATAAAAGTTAGGCACAGGGTAATGTCGCAGCGCAATGGCAGTCGGTCTTTCTGGACGCTGGCCAAGCAGATTGAAAAGAACTTCTCACACAGTAGCCTTCCACCACTTACGTGTCAGGATGGAACTATTGTATTCGACTCAAAGGCCAAGGCGGAAGTGCTAGCCAAGATCTTTGCTGCCAACTCCACCATGGACGTCCCCACCAACGCCCAAGTGCCGTCAATTCAAAGGGTTCCCCACACTATGCGGGAAGTAACATTCAGGCATAAGACCGTAAGACGAGTGCTCTTGTCGCTCGACATCAACAAAGCTTCTGGTCCGGACTTGATTCCTGCCATTGTACTGAAGAGATGTGCAGCGGAGCTTGCTCCAGTTCTTTCGCGTCTCTTCCAGATATCTTATGAATCCGGCACCTTCCCAGAAAACTGGAAATTTGCTCATGTACAGCCCATCCCAAAAAAAGGATCTAAAACCGACCCTTACAACTACAGGCCTATAGCTCTGCTTTCTGTTATAAGTAAAGTGATGGAGAGGTGCATAAATCGCGAGCTTCTGGACTACCTCGAACGTCACAGCTTGATTAGCGACAGGCAGTACGGTTTCCGGCACCAACGATCCACAGGGGACCTCCTAGCTTACGTCACGCAACTGTGGAGTAAACTCATCCAGTCTCATGGTGAGGCTCATGTCGTTGCTCTTGACATCACGAAAGCGTTCGATCAGCTGTGGCACGCTGCCCTCTTAAGCAAACTTCCATCCTACGGCCTCCCAGAAAAGCTTTGCAGATGGGTGGCTGACTTTATCTCTGGCCGCAAGATGTCCGTCGTAATTGACGGATTCTCCTCTTCATCCCACAACGTCAACGCGGGTGTTCCCCAGGGATCGGTCTTGGCTCCAACACTGTTTCTCTTACATATCAACGACCTCCTTTCCTGCACGATCAACCCAATCCACAGCTTCGCTGATGACAGCACTCTACATGCAGGAATTCAGAGTGACAAGCCGATCTCTGCCGCTGAGCTGGAAAAAAGAAGACTAGCGACGACTTCTTCTCTGACAAGAGACCTGGAGGCTATCACTGCTTGGGGACGCAACAATCTTGTACAGTTCAATGCTTCTAAAACACAGTACTGTACCTTGACGAACAAAAAGCGTCCTAGCGCTCATACAGTTTCGATGGACGGTCGAGTTCTACCAGAGAGCCATTCGTTTCGGCTGGTCGGAGTCCAGATCACCGAGGACCTGATCTGGCACGAACACATCTCTTCAATAGCTGCAGCTGCTGGGAAAAAGCTAGGCTATTTGTTTAGGGCTAAGAAGTACTTTTCTCCGCATGACATTCTCACTCTATACAAGGCCCAGATAAGGCCTAGCCTCGAGTATTGCTCACACATTTGGGGTGCTGCCGCCCCGACTACATTGTCCATGCTCGATGCTGTCCAGAGGAGGGCGGTCCGACTGATCGATGACTCTTCTCTAACAGACAGTCTCGGGACTCTTTCGCACCGGCGCGCCGTCGGCGATCTAGCTCTTTTCTACCGCTACACCAACGGGCTTTGCTCCTCAGAGCTCTCTTCCATGATGCCGCCGCGCGATGCGCCTGCCAGACAGACCCGCCTGACTTCGGCATCCCATCCTAACCGTGTCAAACTTCGTACATCCAGAACTGGCCGATACGACCGCTCCTTTGTCCCGAGGGTGTCTAGATTGTGGAACAATCTACGGGAGGAAGCTTTTCCCAGTTCTACTAACCTTAGGCAGTTCAAAAATCGTATTAACAAAATTTCTTTGGGATCATCATAGCAGCCGGGGTGTTCCAGCATTTAGGCTTCTGCCTGCGCGGCTGTTTCGATATAAAAAAAAAAAAAAATCAATACATAAAGGAATATGTTCAGCACAAACTAGACCATCTGAGACCGTGTAACGCAGTCAGAACATAGAAAATACTATGCTGTTGCGCAACAGAAATACGTGTCTCCCGACGATATTGTTCAGAGAAATTCATGATGTGTTAAGTATGTCTAATAGATGGGTAGAATTACCAATGTTGCGAGCGTACCAATGTACTACCATCAAAAAATTGAGATAAACCCTCTCCACCCCCAAGTTTTCTACCTCTATTTTTTTCTAAATGATCAAGATCCTCTGAAACGTCAAAAAAACGTAGTTTGAGCGATATTTACTTTTTTCGTTTTGGGCCTTTAACTCTGCCTCCAGTGGACCGATTTTCAAAAACTACGAAGCTTATGCTTCCTTGGCCTAGTGTAAAAATTCCATTATAAGATTAGCGGGCAGACCAAGTGACAGACAAACAGACCGACAGAAATGAGTGACAGTTTTTTCGCGATCTACATGTCATATAAGCAGTAGGTGTGGGAAGTAAAAAATAAATGCTGTGCAATTTTATCAAGAGCTTTATTTCTTAGATTAGCATATTATTTATATTTTATTATATCAACTATAAGCTAGGTCGCAAAAAAATATAATTGAAATATGGCGTTATGTTTATGAATTTTTGTATGCTACTATGCAAGGACAAATATTCTTTATGGATCTTGATAATAATTGATCTAGCGAGCTTTACTTCTCAAAGCTCTCCTCCATGATGCCGCCACGCGATGTGCCTGATAGATAAACCCACCTGACTTCGACCTCCCATCCTAACCGTGTCGAACTTCTTACATCCATAACTGGCCGATACGACCGCTCATTTGTCCCTACGTTATCGACATTGAGCAACAATCTACATGAGGCTTTTTCCAGTTCTACTAACCTTAGGCAGCTCAAAAATCATTAACAAAGTTTCTTTGCATAGCAGCCGTGGTGCCCTGGTATTTACGCTTCTGTCTGCGGGGCTGCTTCGGTATAAAAAAAACTTTCAAACTCATTTCCATATAAGACATTGTTTATATGAACTTGTGCCAGTATTTTTGTGTTCTAATGGGTGATTCTTTTGCTAGTATCTTTTTGGCAACACTGTTTTTGACAGATGATGCGTGAATCGTGTCTTGTGTCATTGTCAAACTTGTTCAGTTTGGTCTATAATTTAACCATGAATCGACTTACGAACGAACAACGCTTGCAGATTATTGAATTTTACTTTCAAAATTCATGCTCGGTTAAGAGAGTGCATCGAGCACTGCTTCCAATTTATGGGCAATTTGGTCGGCCTAGTGAGGGAGCTATTCGGAAGCTTGTGTATAAATTTCGAATCCAGTTTACATTATTGGACATTAAACCACCAACACGCAGACGTAGAGTGAGAACTAAAGAAAATATTGCGGCTGTATCCGCCAGTGTTAGTGATGACCGTGAAATGTCGATTCGCCGCCGTTCGCAGCAATTGGGCCTCTGTTACTTCACTACGTGGAAAATTTTGCGATAGGATTTGGGTGTAAAATCTTATAAGATACAGCTGGTGCAAGAATTTAAGCCACACGACCTCCCACAACGTTTTCCATTTGGTGAATGGGCGCTGGCAAAGTTGGAGGAAGATCCACATTTTTATCGAAAAATTGTGTACAGCGACGAACCTCGTTTCTGGTTGAATGGGTACGTTAACAAGCAAAATTGCCGCATCTGGAGTGAAGACCAGCCTGAAGCATTGCAAAAGCTACCAATGCATCCCGAAAAAATCACTGTTTGGTGTATTATGGGCCGGTGGCATCATCGGGCCGTACTTCTTCAAAGACGACAATGGCCGGAACGTAACTGTGAATGGCGAGCGCTACCGTGCGATGATAACAAACTTTTTTTTGCCCAAAATGGAAGAGCTGGACTTGGCTGACATGTGGTTCCAACAAGACGGTGCCACATGCCACACCGCACACGAAACAATGGCCCTATTGAGAGGCGAGTTCGGTGAACAGTTTATCTCACGTTTGGGGCCCTTCAATTGGCCGCCTAGATCGTGCGATTTAACGCCGTTGGATTATTTCTTGTGGGGCCATGTTAACGCTAATGTCTACAGGGATAAACCAGCAACGATTGACGCACTGGAAGCCAATATTGAAGCATTTATTCGTGAGATACCGGCCGATATGTTGGAGAGAGTGTGCCAAAATTGGACCTTGCGCATGGGCCATCTAAAGCGGAGCCGCGGCCAACATTTACATGAAATAATCTTTAAATATTAAATTATATCGACCGTTCTATCGACTCAAATAAAGATTTAATCGTTTTTTCAAATTTTTTGTGTTTTTTGAAAATCATATCCTATACCTCTTAAAAAATCACCCGTTACATGAATCCAAGGGAGATTGTTATCTTATTCTGGGAGATCATCCTGTATATTTGTATTGATTTCGAGTTTGCTTGATTTGAGTCGATTTTTTTCTAGTTCTACAGTAGTAGATTAGGATTAAAAAAATTCAATATTTCAAAATTGCATTGGCTTTCAGAGCGTAATACATGACTTGTCTTGTTACTTGAGTAGCTAATTGATTTCTTTCTGTTTCAGACTGCAGATCCGGTACGTGATGCCGTCGGCACGGCTGACACTCCGAGAGGAGGATGTCGTCCGACTGGCACTCGAATTTCTACACAATAGGGAACTTCATATATCTCAGGTAAGGTTCAATGCTCTATCGATGGGCATGCATATAGGGAACAAGCTTCAGATCATATGTAACATTTTTTATTCTCACCTCAAGTACGTGAAGCACAAATCCAACCTACATAATTTTAGCTATACATATTCACAAGTTTTTGACTTTTACTGTAAGGTTCACGGCGGCTCCTACGCAGCGAGTTTCAAGCCATATACAAAGATTCAGCTGCTTAGAATCGGACACTCTATTTTGCAATATTTTTTTATTGAAATTCATGCAGTATGTTCAGAAAAAAACGACGAGTAAATTCGGAAATACTTTTAATTTCCAAACTTTAATTGTTTTAAGCCTAAGCAACTTGTCCCATAAAGTACTCCGAGTTGTTTAGACGAATATCACAAGATCAGTATTTATTGTGATCCGTCAATATATTTATCGTGAGATGTGATATATATATATAAGTTATGTACCAGTCTACAGAGAAGAATATGCTGAACAAGGACTTTTGCCTCCACGTTCCTTTCTTATCAGTTACAGTATTGTATTTCATTTGTTCTTTACTTTGGTTTGTATAATGAACTTTGCAGTCAGTCTCGATTCAGAACTCATTCAATTAACATCATTGTATTTGGTCTTTCTCAAAAATAAATCTTTTTAAAAACGTTTTCGTTGAAGAAAGATATTTGAGTGGCGCAGTCAATCCAGTAGGATAGTCAGACGAAAAAAGGGACATTTTTCGGTTCGTTTCAACGGTTTACTGGCTATAACGAAACCAACCGCGATTGGTCGCGAACGATCCGACGGAATATCGATATCGTTACCGTGATCACCGGAACCAGATTTGGGGTAGAACCCTACCCAAATCGAGAAACCAAGACGACAGCAGCCCAGAGGACAGAAGGAACATCTGCTCCAGGACAGGCAACCCAGCAGTGGCCCAGGCATACGGACACATGGGACGGATTGGATTACTACTGTAAGTACGAATATCTTACAGGGGTGAAAACAATCGAAAGCTGTTTGATGATATATTGAGTGACACTGATTCGGACTCACAGTCGGATACGGAACATATCCAACATAGCTTAAGTAAATTGCAATTAAGACCTAGTATACTAAATAGTACAGTCAATATGAACAACAGTCAAGTAAATCAATCAAACATGTCATTACGCCCAGAGTATCTTAACATGATACCCGAATTTTATGGTCAACAAGAATTATTACCAAGATTCATAGATATTTGCGAAAAGTTAGTGAATAAATTTTATAGATTAGAGGATGAAAATGACTTCCAGAACGAATATCTTATGAGTAGTATTTTAGCGAAAATCAAAGGTAATGCAGCTTTAAATATTAGTAGCAATATTATAAAAAATTGGACAGACTTGAAAACTGCACTTTTAAATACATATCAAGACAAGCGTGACGTATTTACTCTAAATATAGAAATGTGTGAATTGAAACAGAACAATGAAACCCCCTTTGAATTTTATAACAAAGTTCAGAGTTTATTGAATTTACAAATATCATTTTTAACTACACATTGTGTGAGTGAAGAAGCTCAGATAATATGTAATTTTTGCAAAAGCGTAGCATTAAGAGTATTTCTAAAAGGTTTAAAGGAACCTCTAGGATCGCTCATGAGGACGAAAAATCCTACAGACTTGAATGAAGCTCTGAATATATTAACTAACGACTTTCAGCTTGATCATAAGGTAGATAAACATAAAAATGTTAATCGAAGTAATATGCAATTAGTTCACCATACGAACAACAACTTTGGTAATTATAGGAATCAATACCAAGCGGTACAGCGTCCAGTATTACAAAGACAATTTAGTCCTAATAATGTACGACCAAATAATCCTAATCAGAATAGAACGAATTTTCACAATAATAACGTTTTTAGACCTAATCAGATCAATAATCTGCCAAGGCCTACTCCGATGAGTACATCCACTAGACAGACGTATCAGCAACCAAATTTTCAAGGTAGAAATTTTAACAGACCTGGTGTCAACGCAGAACAGGCTATGTTTAACTTGTGTGTACAAGACCAACCTGTTGTAGAATTTCCAAATGATGACAATTATGAATGCGCTTATTCTCAGAATAATTCTGACGATTTTTTAGGACAAGAAGCCTCGGAACAGAGACAACCACAAGTCTCAACGGACCACCAAAGTCAATCCAAATTATGAGTTTAACCGACAAATGTAGCAAACTACCATACATTGTATTTCCGGAGTATAATCTCAAAGTATTGATTGACACTGGAAGTACAAAATCTTTCATACACCCTGAAATTGCGAAAAAATTATTTTCAAGACATATTCAAAAAGACCCATTTCAAATCACTTCAGCACATGGTTCATCTATCGAACAATATAGTATGACAATACCTTGTCCAAAGATTTTTAAGAATCCAAATATTCTCATGAAATTTCATTTATTCAAGTTTCACGAACATTTCCAATGCCTTTTAGGACTCGATAACCTGAAAGAGATATTGAATGCCAACATTGATTTGAGCAATGATCTTTTAGTCACACCCACAACAAGGATACCCATGCAATATCACGAGATTACAAAAAATTCTTCTAATGTTATCACTATTCCACCTAGAACAGAACAGATAATTAAAGTTAACATAAAAAATTTAAAAAATGGTAATGCTATTATTCCATATAGAAAATTATCATGTTTAGAAATCCCTGAATGTCTTACTACAGTGAAAAATCACGAAGCAATTTGCACAGTATTAAATTTATCTGAAGAACAGATTTCTCTTGACATATCTCGACCAATAGATGTAGAAAATTTTGAAAATTACGAAGTTTCAGAAAATTCTGATCCACCGAATATTAATTCTTTGAACTTTCAAAAATATAAATTTGATATTTCCAAAATTAGGACAGAGCATATGAACTCAGAAGAAAAAGACGCAATCACCAAGTTAGTAAGAGAGTATTCAGACATATTTCACATAGATGGTAATTACTTAACTTTTACGAGCAAAATTAAGCATCATATACGTACAAGCGATGAAATACCCATTTACACTAAATCATACAGATATCCTGAAATCCACCGAAAAGAGGTACAAAGACAAATACAATCAATGCTTGATCAAAAAATTATTAGAGAGAGCCATTCAGCGTGGTGCTCACCTATATGGATTGTTCCAAAAAAATTAGACGCATCGGGAAAGCAAAAATGGAGAATAGTCATTGATTATAGAAAATTGAATGAAAAAACATTGGGAGATCGTTATCCTCTTCCAAACATAACAGATTTGTTAGATAAATTAGGGCGATGCCAATATTTTTCAACATTAGACTTAGCTTCAGGTTTTCACCAAATAGAAATGGCAGAAGATGATATTCAAAAAACTGCATTTAATACAGAAAATGGACACTACGAGTTCACAAGAATGCCATTTGGACTAAAAAACGCGCCAGCGACTTTCCAGCGAGTAATGGATAACATACTGAGAGGTATTCAAAATGAAAAATGCTTAGTATATTTAGATGACATTATAATATTCAGTACTAGTTTACAGGAACATATTTCTCGACTTAGAGAAGTTTTTGAAAGGTTACGTCAGTCAAATTTTAAAATACAGTTAGACAAATCGGAATTTCTTAGAAAAGAAGTATCGTATTTAGGTCATGTTGTAACGGCGGATGGTGTGAAACCAAACCCCGATAAGATAAAGGCAATCACAGAATTTAAAATACCAAAAACTAAGAAGCAAATTAAAGGCTTCCTTGGACTTTTAGGTTATTACCGTAAGTTTATAAAAGATTTTGCGAAAATCACTAAGCCATTGACAATCAGATTGAAAAAAGATGCAATTATTAATCCCAATGACGCAGATTATATTAAATGTTTCGAATTATGCAAGACTTTATTGACAAACGATCCGATACTCCAATATCCGGATTTTTCCAAACCATTCTTGATAACTACGGATGCAAGTAATTATGCAATCGGCGCAATATTATCCCAAGGTAAATTAGGCTCAGATTTACCAATAGCGTACGCCTCACGAACATTAAGTGATTCAGAAACAAAGTACAGCACGACAGAAAAAGAACTTTTAAGTATCGTATATGCAGTAAAATATTTCAGACCTTATATTTTCGGACGTAAGTTTACTATTGTAACAGATCACAAAAGCCTCCAATGGTTATTTTCAGTTAGAGATGCTAGTTCAAAATTACTAAGATGGCGCTTAAGATTAGAAGAACATGATTTTGACATTGTTTACAGGAAAGGCAAATCAAACACAAATGCGGACTTTTTATCTAGAATAGAGGTAAATGTTAATGAAACAGAATCACCTTTTAATATAGACATAGATAAGCAATTATTAAATAATTATTTACAGAATCATAAGGAAAAAATGAAATTAGTATATAGGAATTTAAATGAAAAGATATTACAGAATAAAGAAAAAGTTATAAATAAAGCAAATGAGAAACGTGAAGTTTTGCCTGATATTCCTAACAAGGTATATGTTAAGAATAAGCAGAAGCAACAGAAAACTAAAAATAAGTATAAGCAAGAAAAATTAATTAGTATAGATAAGAAATTAAAAAGAGCGGAGATAGATCCCACACATGCCAATACTTCCAAAAATATCCATTTATCCAATATAAAAAGGCCCAGGAAGAAAACTTATCAATTTAAATTTACTAATATTTCAGATACCTCATCTATTTCGGATGCGGAGCAGAAATAAGAAACATAACGAACAATTTAGGAATTTTGCCAGTAAATTTAGGCACAGCTAGGCTACAAAAGACAAAACATACTTTTGTGCACTATTATGATCTATCACCTTTATATAAGGAATATGAAGATTTGAATATTCAATACAGTAATCTTAACTATAGTTATAGAAACCATTCTAAGATTAATAACGAGCTAGAAAATTATAGTAAGATAGTATCTTATATAAGGAGCTTGATTCAAGAGAAAACCGAATACATTAAATCTCATTCTCAAAAGACTCGCAATAAGAGAGGACTTTTTAATGGCATAGGCTATGTAGTAAAAACAATAACAGGAAATTTAGACTCCGACGATGGAGAACGTATTGATAAAATTTTATCTCATTTACAAGAAAATCAGCATCATATTCAAAATCAGCTGAGAATGCAATATTCATTAAACAATGAACTTGTCGCAAAATTTAACGGGACTATTCAAGATATACAGCACAATGAGATGACATTAAGAAATAACATTTTACAATTGAAACATATTTTATTGAACCAGACAACAAGCCAGGATATTCTTTCAGCGAAGGACATTATCAATCAATTAATTATCCTTTATAATGCCATATTGAATATTTTACAAGATATCGAAAATTCGATAACTTTTTGCAAATTGAAAACCATGCATCCCAGTATAATAAGGACTAGAGAATTATTTCAAGAACTCCGTAAGATATCCACATTTTATAAGAATGAATTACCATTTGAAGTAAAGTATGAAAATATGCTAGATTATGAATCTATTATTTCTATCAGTTGTAAAATCGATGAGAATCAAATAAGTTATTTTCTATCTATTCCTATAGATTATCCTGAACATTTCGATCTTTATTATATGTTACCTATACCGACTCTGATGCACAAATCAGAATTCGTCACTATTATCCCAAATTATAAGTATTTGCTAAAATCTGATCGAAATGAGATCAAACCCCTGCACGAGATTTGTATCCAAGGTAGAATCTATCAATGCCCTACTCGTATATTAGCCAATCACAAAGCCCAATGCGAGAAGTCAATAATTACAGAAGATCATACAGAACCATGTAGATACACGAAGCTTCAGATTGAAGAAAATCACATTGAATTTATTCCCGAAATTAACCAGTATTTAGCTGTATTTCTCACCGAAGAAAAATTGAAAATTAAATGCAAGGAGCAAATCGATACAAAGTCATTACTTGGCATTTTCTTAGTCAAAGCCAGTGAATGCCAAATATCATTCCAAGACAATGAACTTATCTTTCAAGACAAAACCTATGGAAAGCCCCTCGTAGCTGACAAAATGGATTTCCATTTTATGAAACAAAATATCCCAGAGACACAAATTACTCTGAAAACGTTAAATTTACCAGAATTACAAGTTAATCGAATGTTACCAATTTTAGAAGAAAATTCCATAGAAAATTTTGGAAAACCCAGTATTTGGACCATATTACTATATCTCGTATTTTCAAGCATCTGCTGCATAATTTTATATAGAAGATGGAGAAACAAGAAAGCATCCAAGTTAGAAATCGACATTGAATTAGCCGAGATGAAAGAAGAAGGTCCAAGTCCCACAAAACACACTAGAAGAGAAGATTCCAGTTCAAGATATAAGAAGAAAGAAATTCACCTTCCAGGGGAAGCTTCATTCTAGGGGTGGAGGAGTTATGTACCAGTCTACAGAGAAGAATATGCTGAACAAGGACTTTTGCCTCCACGTTCCTTTCTTATCAGTTACAGTATTGTATTTCATTTGTTCTTTACTTTGGTTTGTATAATGAACTTTGCAGTCAGTCTCGATTCAGAACTCATTCAATTAACATCATTGTATTTGGTCTTTCTCAAAAATAAATCTTTTTAAAAACGTTTTCGTTGAAGAAAGATATTTGAGTTATATATATATATATATCACATCTATATATATATATAACCTTTAATTTCTTTGGGTAGAAGGCAAAGTGTTGCAAAAGTACACTCTTATAACTTAAACTCTCAAGCTTTCGAAGATCTATGTCTTCATCGTCTGGAGTAAGTCGGCAAGATTGTTGCTGAAATTGTTTTTAAACAACAGTGAAGGGAACACATAGTCGACGAATAAAAAACTGGACTGATGAGGTTTGATTAGAATGGAATTATTTTATTATTAAATGGCAAATCATTTTGAAAGGTTTTTTTTAATTAAACGTTGATTGATTTTGGAAGAAATTTGGAGATTTTAAGACTATCAACTATTGAAAACTCCTTCGAGATTCTTTTTTTTTCACTGATAACCTCCATATTATCCAACACGTGCCGGCCGACTGACCGGATCAATAGTTTTAAATTAACTAAAAAAAACCTTTCAAAATGATTTGCTATTTAATAATAAAATCATTCCGTCCTAATCGAACCTCATCAGTCCAGTTTTTTATTCGTCGACTATGTGTTCTCTTCTCTGTTGTTCAAAAACAATTCCAGCAACAATCTCGCCGACTTACTCCAGACGATGAAGACATAGATCTTCGAAAGCTTGAGAGTTCAAGTTATAAGAGTGTAGTTTTGCAATACTTTGCCTTCTACCCAAAGAAATTAAAGGA